>RJWM01010067.1:0-65159 GCA_004363535.1 Dasyprocta punctata | reverse complement strand
TGGCCTTGCACTCGTGTTGTAGCCCAAGCCGGCCTCGAACTCACAATGCTCCGCCTACCTCAGCCTCCCGATGCAGTTTGTTTTTAAGAATAAACTTGATTTCAAGGTGTGAATCTGGGCTTTAATCTATGTTTTTTTTTTTTTTTTGAACAGTTGTAACCTTCCAAAGTGATTTGACCAAAAAAAAAAAAAATCACACCCTTTTTTAAAATGTGTTATGGTTATGGTTTTAGTAACCTCTTTACAGTTTTGCTAAAATTGCTATTGATTTTGCCAATAACTATATGGGTATTTTATTCTGGGTCCTCCTTCTCACTTCAGTTTTTGTCTAAGCAAATACATCAAACAAATAATCTGACCAATTAGCTCAGGATGGTCTCTGAACAGTTCAATTCACTTGTGTGTGTGTGCATGTGTGTGTACATGTATGTATGGGGTGCTGGGGATTAAACCCAGACACCTATTATGCTAGGCAAGTACTCTACCGCCAGCTAGTCCCTCAGCCCCTTTCCCCCACCATTTAGCTTAATTTTTAAAGGAATGAACATAATCTCCAAATGACCAAGAACCTACTCTGATCCACTCTACTGTAAAGTCACTTCAGGTTGTTTTGAAGAATGAGGACAATTAATCCCTCATGTATTAAACTACATAGTATTTTTTCTGTATTGACACAGAAGTATAATTATCCACAATGTGATATTTGTGAGCTGTAGTATATGATACGCACATAAAATAACAGATAATAATCTGGGACACAGCTGTACCACACAGAGGCTCACATCCTTCTCCAAACTGTGCCATGTCTGCATTTATGTGGGACCTCAAAATACAGAACTGGGGTAAATGGAGAAAATAATAGAGATCTGCTGCTATCATGAACATATTACAGAAAATAAGGGAAGTGCCAATTTAACATTTTAAAAGGTATTTTTCAGTATTTCAGAACTCATACCACTTGCATCTCTATCCTTTGGTGATCTGTAAACTGATTATAAATTTATACACGCCCAGACACAATATGTAACAGTATGCTAAGAAGAAAGTGACTAATGAAGTCTAAAATGGCAACAGAGATAAAGGAAGACAAAGAGAAGCAAAAGAAAATGTTATTAAAGAAAAAAGCCTGTGAGCTCACACCCTTAATCACCCCTGGTGGCCACCCTGCTGCTGGGGAACCCTGGGTGGCTATGGGTGTGACACTGGTCTCTTCCCAGTTGTGGGATCAAAGGTGGACATGTGACCCAACAGCAGCCTCCAACCCATCACGTGACCTGGGCCGAAAGACAAGTTCGACCAATTAAACAGTGTTTAAAAGCAAGCTGAAGCCAAAGCGAATAAATAATGAATAAGGTGATTCAAATTGGCAAGGAAGCGGCAAGGGTTTGTAGAGAGAGGCCAAGAGGCTGAATCAAGACCACAGAGGGGCGCTGTAGGCCAAAGCGTTCAGTAAGCAAAAAGCCACTTGGAGGATACAAAGCAGAAGAAAACAGAAAAGACCAAACAGAATGTGAAAGAGAACAAAGCAAAGCCTTCCCACAAGACAAAAGCAGGGCCGGGGGCAGCAGGGAGGACAGGATACCGTAAGGGCCCCATAGAACTGCCTCAGTTTCTGATTACACTCTTGTCTCAGCACAGGTACTTCCTACTTTATTGAAAAACCCAATCAAACCCTTTTTCCTAAGAGAGGCGGAGGCTCAGTCTCTGTTCCCAACGACTAGAACTTAGTACTCACAATTAGTATTAGTGATCTAAGCCTGAACTAAATGAGAAATGAACATTACATGTTCTTAATGAGCTGCATGTAACACATGAGATTTTTTCAAATATGCTGAAACCCCCTACAGTGAGCCAGAAACTGCCCCACTTAACTTATTTGGTTGTCAAGATTAAGCTCACGAACAGCATGCTGCAACACAGCAGTTGTCTGTATTTAGAGGACTTAAACACAGATTTTAAAAACGTGGTATTGCCCAATTTGTCTGTAAAGTTCTTCCACAGAAAGTTCTTAACAAACCATGCTCCTTCATAATACAGTGTTATGTAGGAAATCCACTATGACAGAACAGATTATAAGCATTTTTCTTTCCCCAGCCGAGGCAAAATAGTTTTTTAAATTTGTTATACAAACAAATGGAAAACATTATACCAACATTTTCATTATTTTTACATATTTACGTCCAGTACATTAATAATTTTGCATGTGCTTTGATAACATATATTCTGGAAACAAGGTTATAAAATAGCAACGGAAGGCCACATCCAGTTTGCAGAAATACCAGTATGGGCCTGCGGTGTTTTTAAAAACATAAATGAGTTGATAGAACTCTAAAAATCAAGAGATAATACCTATAAAATCCTGTATGTGTTTCTCACGCATCTGACTATGTGAGCTCATAGTTTCACAAATCAAAGATTACCACAGAATAGGAGTGAGTTACTCCACTCAGATGGCGCAGGCACACCGTTTTTGCTAATTCTCCCTGTTGCCTGTTAATCCTTGTGGGTATTTAACTTAGCAACCTCTACTCGAAAGACAGGAGATTTATAAATCTCACCTGGGCATCAATATGTCATCTTTTTTTAACCTATAAATAGCAGTACTGCTATCTTAAATTGATGACCAAAGTAACAGGAAATATTTTGGTATTTCCAGTCTGTAATCAGTTTTCTGTTTAGTGACAGACCTGACTTTTGCACACTCCCCCGGTCATTTCTTTGCTGTGCCCTCCTTACCTTTCCTGTCTGGCTTGAGGTTCCTATCCACGGGGGGCGGTTCACAGTCTGCAACAGGAACTGGCCTTCTGGGAGGGGTCTTTGGGCTAGACCTGAAGCCCATATGAGCAGGAGGAGGAACTTGCATTCCAAATGAAGAAAAATCAAATGTCCCTGGCGTCATTGGCACATAATTTGCTTCCTGAATTGGTTCCGTGAAACTGCTGGAATGTTGTCGCGGTGGTGAGTTGGGATTCATCGGGACGTAGTTTTCGTCTAGTTCTTCACTTGAGACACTTCCCACTGTCAACACATTTTTGATTTTCTAAAACACACATACATTTATTTTAATAAACAAAAACTACTGTTGAACATGAAAATACAATTCTCACATTCATTCACATGGATCTGGAGGTACTTTTCATTTCATGATCTCATTTGGTCTTGAGCTAGTAAGTACAAAAATTTTAACAATGAAATACTCTCAACAATGCCAAGGTCAAATATACTTACAAAGTGGTTATGGAAGCCGTCAAGTGAACTAGATCTATCACTTGGAAATGTTCGTGGGATATCATAGCAGTCTTGGGAACCAGCATCTAGAATAAGGATCAAATGATCAGCATTTATTCCCATCTTTGCAGGGTCTCAGGGTAATCAGGAATGACCTATTCTCCTTCTCTGTTTATACACATAACTGAATGCATACACACACAAACACACACACAGGCTAGTAAAAGAATCATCACTGAATAGTATCTAAACTTGGCACACACAACCACTAGGAAATATAGATACATGCTCATATGCTACCCAACAGCAATACCTGATTATGGAAGAAAAGGAATTTCTAGGCCTGTGGTGATACGGGGTACAAATATAAAGATGGAAATGAGAAATAGTGCCTCAAATTCTCTCTCTCTCTCTCTCTCTCTCTCTCTCTCTCTCTGCACTACTGTGGATTTAATTTATATTTCACTTTCATAACCAGGTTATACAGTTGCTTTAAGAAGGGACTAAGAAATTGATGTTGAATAGTTAAATAAGTTACTGATAAAATACTTTTAAAGCTACATTAAATCTTCATCTTCTTTAAGGCAGAAAGAAAGGCTAGGTTTGTAGCTCAGTGATTCAGTGCTTGTCTAGCACACCCAAAACTCTAGGTTAAATCCACAGTATGGGGAAATAACAAACAAAAACAAATAATCCTCTCGACTATAAGTCAGAAAACTACAACAAAACACAGACCTTTTAATGTAGGTTTTTTTAAGGACATGTGCATTAAGAACTCTGACTTTCTAAATTTAGGACTTTTAGAATTTTAGAAAATAATCCACATTTTGTCTTCCTCTCAAGGTTATTAACTTTTGATTGTAGGCTCTAGGAGATGGCATAAGAAAAGTAAACCCATTAGCAATAACTGGAGTGACTAGTGATAAGCAAAAAGATTCACAGCTTTAAAAATAAGCAAGCAAAAAGAATAATGGCTTGATTGGAACAGAATTATCACCTGTTAGACACAACACAGAAATTGCTTATGTAGGAAGGAAGGAAACAGAGCCCAACAGATGTGACACAGAAGTGGCTGTAATGGCACACAAATACAGGAAAGGGTATGACTAGGAGGGGCTTTGTGGCTGGTCCATTTCCTGCTCCTCTGTCCAACAGAGAGCCTATCCACCCAGGATTCATAGAAAGTGGGAGAGAGGTCCATCTTTCCCGAAGCAGGAAGGCATTACAGAGGCCATACCTCTTCAGGAATGAGAAACTCTACCCTCTCTCTTCCAGTACAATATGCATTCATGCATACACAAATGCACACATATCTCCACACAAAAACACATGCACACACATACATGCATACACGCATACACACACACACACACATACACATACACACACATACACATCTTGCCAGGGATCTACTAAGCCTCTAAGGCCTTGGCGACATGAGTAGATAGATGAAGAACTAAAGGAAAAAGGGCTCCCATTCAACATCACAACAATTTATCCCATCACTAGGCTCTAGGAGAGGAGAAGCAGACAGGAGCTGACCTTTTCGTAATTTGTTCAAATCCACGGTGGAAATGGTATTGCTCCGTGACGGTGGCATTCCTGCCGTAGGAATGCAGTAACTACTGTCAGTGTCTAAGGCTGCATGTGGGACACTACACGTTTCCACAGGAGAACGGTCGTGAGTTGGATGGGGTTTCGGTGGCCGAGGTGGGGGAATATCTGGAATAGGATCCAGCTTTGATGTCTGTCCCAAGGTTCCTTCTGGAAATGTTCGTGGAATCTGGTAAGTATTACCAGGTGTTGGAGGAATGTCATAACTAATAGATATATGCCTCATTTGAGTCTCTACGCTTGATGTCCCAGAAGGGGTGTTAAAAACATAGAGTTCTCCATCGGCTTCAGTACTGGATGGAGACTCCTTTGGCAAAACATCGTGGGAATAACTCCTGGGCAGCTTATAAAGGCTGGAGTCTACAGGGACAGACGTAGCACGTGATGGCAGAGAGTCATACATCATTTGCTGCTGAAAAAAGCCATTCACTCCATGTTTGCTCTGGGAAGAGGCAGGATTTTTATGAGGAGGGACATTATCATTGCAGTCTGTTTCAGACGAGGTGGATTTTGCAGAATCAGCATGGGTTCTAAGTAAAAATTGTTAATGACAAAATAAAACATGGTTAAGACATCGTAAAGTTTTGGTAAGCATATTTATAGCTTAACAATCAAAACATTTGTTTTCGCCATTAGATTTCTTTTGTGTGATCCATAGATTTAAAACACAAATATTCTTTTAGCATTTCATGATTATACACCAGACAACAAAACCACCACCACAAACCACCAGAAGCATTCCAATTCTTGTTCTGTACCTGCTTGCACCACCAATTCTACCAAGGAGATTCACACATAAAAACCATAACCCTGAGGCACTAGAATTAGACACTACAAAACTCTGGGAAAACAAAATGAAGAAGGTGTAGACAACAAGAAAAATCATTTCCTATGAAGAGCATGCAAAAACTTGGCACCAGTCCAGTTTATAAAGTTGATCCAGTGCTGTTTAACCTGCCTGTGGCAAATTTGTTGTTCTGCAAGACTAAAAGTCAAGTGATTACCTGGAACTGGATAAATTCAATATGACCTACCAAGAGTTAACAAGTTAATAGGTTTCATGTCTCTTCCCTTCTACTAATTTTCTTTAACAAATAGTCCATGTACGCCAGAGAATCAAAACACATGGCATAGTTAATCAACTTGAAACAATAATTAACTTTGACAAATCTCATTTGGGGATATTTTTACTTTGAAGACATTTTCAGTCTCTGCATTTTGAGGTATCATAAAATTTTAGTATAAGCCAAGATAAAGCTAGCAATACAAGTATACACTTATTTCCTTCATGAAAAACAAGATGGCAGAACTACCTGGACATGTTGTCCAAACTTCTGTAGGAACTGAAACATGTATTTCTTTAAATAAATTGTGACAGTTGTTTTTAAGGGCTTATCCTCCCTGACTTCTTGGT
Source organism: Dasyprocta punctata (assembly GCA_004363535.1). Taxonomy (NCBI): domain Eukaryota; kingdom Metazoa; phylum Chordata; class Mammalia; order Rodentia; family Dasyproctidae; genus Dasyprocta; species Dasyprocta punctata. The sequence continues at coordinate 58,903 of RJWM01010067.1, read as the reverse complement.
AACAAGTGGCACTGCATACTTCATTTCTCCTGCAAAGTCTCCCCCTTTGCTGCCAGAGGACCATATTGTACTGTCCTGATTTTTCTTCTCTTCTCCGATCCATCCCTTTTTCAATGACTAGCTCTTTCTCCTGTCTCTCCACTACCTGGCCCCTTACTACTTACAGCATTATTAAGAGAATCTTCCTTTTGAATCTCTTCACATTCTTTCCTGAATGCCAACAATGCCCATCTTCTCACCAAACTGTGAGTCCCATATTTTCAAACTGGTATTTCTATTCGGTTATTTATCCCTGTATGACCTTGCTCATATGTCCCAAGTCAAATTCAACTTACTGAAACTGATTGTTCTTCCTGGCTTCCACTCACAGAAACGCCTTTCTCTAGATTTTCTAGGCTCAAAATTCAGTAGGCTTCTTCCTCCTCTCTTTGATCACCACTATCACTCAGGCACTGAGTCCCAAGTCCTTCCTAGCCACATATCTATTCCCATCACCTCCACCACTCCAAATTCAAGCCCATGTCTCAGATGACACCTACAGTGCCTCCATTTTCTGATCTATCCATGGGACTATGCTGCTATAAGATCAATATTTTCAACATAAAGTTTTTATATTATTCACCTACTCAGAGAAACCTATTAAGTCTTTATAGGGTGTGGAAACTACAAGGCAGAAAATAACTCACTCAGCATTGGGCCTACTTCTGGGGCTCCACCTTGTAGGTCCCACTGCTCCCCAAATCCAAACCTTTGCCTAAACAGGGTTCTCCCACCATGTTCATTCTCACCTCTCCTTTCTCTCAGAAGATTTCTGCACACGTTACTAATGATACACTCCTTTTCTCGGAGAGCAGCTCAAATATTACTTTTCTCATGAAACTTCTTAGTGACTTCTCATCTTAAAAACACTTTCACTGTCCCTGGTAGAGTTTCTAATTCATCTATGTACACCCTAAAATGTGCACTTAGTTTAATTCACATGCAGAAACCAAGAGTAGGGGTATAATGAGTAATAAGAAAAGCTTCCTGCTCTCACTAACTTATAGTTTACTAGAGAATAAGCAAAACTATCAAGCTATTGTTAAGACTGTGACAAAAGAATGACACAGAAGCACAATCACCATGCTATAAAAGCCCAGAGAAACATTTAATCCAACTACAAGTTTGGGGAAATGCTTACTGCAGGAGCTGTCTTGTAGAATAATCAAGAGTTTGCAAGGCGAAAGTCAGCTATTGTGCAAGCATTAAATATTTAATGCTTATATCCTGTGACATCTTAACAAGCCTTTCTTGCAAACTCCACAGGCAACTGTCTCTGAGGGGCCTGCATGTTACACAATTAGTTTGTACCTTCATAGCACCTAGCACAATAGCAGGCACATGGTGCATGCTTCATAAATACCTGTTATTCAACTGTCACTTCTGCAGAATATAAATGGCAAAATATGTCTGGGTAATAACTTTAAACTTAATTTCTACTGCAACAAGGAAAGCTATGATACCAATGAAACCAATGGAAAACACTATATAAAAGGCAAATTATTGAAAATGTACTGAAAAACTGTCACTTTGCTACTGGCTTTTAAAAAGGATATTGGAAAATAAAATCTTAGTTAGTAGCACAGGTAACAAAGTTGCAAGTTTGTAATTTAAAGTACTCACAGCAAACAAGCACAATCAAGTTAGAATTTGGTTGATTTATGTAATTTTCTTGCTCTTACAGGTAAAATCCCATTACAACAAATATATAGAAAAACAACTTTGGAATGTGGGGGGGGTGTTCATCACCTTAAGGAATAGATCATATAAATTACTTAATAAATTCTATGTATAGAAATATACATAAAATATGTATGAACTATATGTATAGAAATTATATAATAAATTCTATGTAAAAAAAAATTTAACAAGGGATGTGCTGATCCTAGCTCAGTAACAGTTACTTTTAACATTAAAAAACTGTTTTGTTGTAAAAGTAATAAGATGTTAAAAAGAAACATCTTTTTGCTCGGTATAGTGAATGCATGCCTGTAATCCCAGCATTCTGGGAAGCTAAGGCAGGAGATCATGAGATTGAGCCCAGCCTAGACAATTCAGTTAGATCCTGTCTCCAAAAAAAGTAACAATAATAATAATGATAACGGTGAAAATGACTGGGAGTATAATTCAGTATGAAAGTTCTCCTCCACTTTTATGCTATAAATAAACACGCCCAATTGATAACTGTATCACTAGTGGTCACATGGCTGGTAACGGCTTAGGCTAGCCTGTTGAACATTTTTCTGCTTCTCTTTTAAATAGTAAACCAATGCTCTCAGACTCCTTCTGTCGCTTTGAGCCTCCTAACTACTCAACATCAAATGTCAAAGATGATTAAGGTAAAACTTCTTATAGCTTCGAAGATGACAGGGAAGGAGACAGCAGGGTATCAAGGGATTAGGAGAGGCCTTATGGGCCCTCTAGCTAAGCAGTGCACTACAAATTTTTAAGCAGAAAGAAGTACATGGGGAAAACAGAAAAATCAAAGCTCGGGGTAAGGGCTGGTTCACTGCTAGGTAGGAAATTGAAATGTGCATAGCTTTTACTAGTGTATTTGATTTTGTCAAACTGGACTAAAACTCAATTTGTATATTCAATAGAATCTGCCGTATTGGGATTTTACCTGTATAATTAATGTCTCACACAGATCCAAAACAACTACAACACACTCACTGCAAAGGAATCGTTTTGCTTTCAAAATCTTCTAGTAGTAGGTATTCCTCTCCTTCTTCAGAAACAAAAGATGACCCTTGGCTGGTTTACAATCACATAAGAAATGGAGCAAGATCACCATTTATAAATCAGTGAAATCTCTTAAGCAAGTAATACTGTGAGTCTGTAACAAAGAGTGTGAAACAGTAGCCAGATTTCCAAAAGAGCCTGGTGGGTTACAACTCTTCTCTGCCCAAAGTAGCAGAGTTTGCGTGTCTTTAATTTAAAAAAAAAATCTCCTGAATATTAGCCCTCATTAATAGAGGAATATAAATTAAAAATATAAGCTTGCAACCTAAGCTCACAGAGAGGGTGGCAGCCTTGAATCAAGGTTTGAAAAGCAGACACAATTTACCTGGTGGGTTCAGGCTTCTTGCTTTGACAGTTGATAAGCAAGAGGTAGTCTTGAGGATCATCCTGGATGCCAAGAGCTTCCGGGTGTGATGGGAGGCTGATGAGCTGGTATGGAAGAGGTAGAGCAGCAGAGGTCGGCTCTGCCTGGGTGCAGGATGCTGCCACGTTCATAGCGAAAGTTGGATCAGCGGGTGATTGTAAGGAGGTGCTGGGCGGCTTCACAGGATCTGCAATGCCAGAGTACTCTCAGTGTTGATCACATTTTACAAGAAAAGGAAACTGAGTGAAAACAACGCTAGCTTAAAGTTTGGAGAGACTTTTGTTTCTGCACACAAAATGGGGAAAAAACATGGCAACGTCTCTTACAGCAAATAATACCAACATGGCAGCATGTCTGTGGGAAGTAACTGCTGCTTCTCAAAGAGATCTAAAATCCCAGCTACCTGGAAGGCTGTATGACATGACGAGTCCAAGTGTGAGGCCAACCTGGGCAACTTAGTGAGACCCTGTCTCAAAATAAACCAAAGTAACAATGACTAGGGATGTACGTGACTCAGTAGTAGAGTGCTTGCCTAGCATGCATGAGGCCTTGGATTCCATCCCCAGTACCACCAAAGATTAAAAAAAAGAGAAGTCTTTCTTCTGTCCATGGGCTCTAAAGAAAGCCAAGGTTAACCTTGCCTTGGACAATCATTAGTGTCGGAGTGTGGGGAAGGAAGGCAATCCACAATCCTAGCTTAAGATCGTTTTATTTTTCTGAATAAATGAAGTGTTCCCAAGGCAAGCCAACCCTTCAGGGAGACCCATTTGATGACACGGACCTCACAGACCCAGGCTGCTATGAGCAGGAGCCTCTGCTCTTTCCCCTAGGTTTGTTTTGTTGCTCATTCTCTTCTCTTCACTTCTATCTGACGAGGGAGATATATTTATAATTCTGGCATTGGTGAAAATGGGTTCTATTCATGTTTAGGGAAAGGGTTTCTCTAAGACACTGTCTCTTCGCTCAGCTCACAGCCTTCCCTGCCATTTAGAGGACTGCTGCGAATTTTCATGAAAAGGTAACTAGTCAGCAAAGAAAAAATAAATCACTAACTATGTTCTGAGAAGACACATAAAAAAAGAGAAATTGTACAGAGGGAAGTAAATTGAAAATCTAGAAATAACAACTCCCCTATCATTACTGACATAACCAAACACAATTTTAAGGGCCTAGAAGAAATATGCTCTGTTAACCCAGTTAGAAATACAAGGCAATCAAATAACGTAGAGAATGGCAAATGCTCATATATAAAAATGTTTGTTGGTTGCCTGTTTATATTAGAACAGAAAAGGCTGGGTTGAAACTGAGAGTTTGACCTTACATTATGGAAAAGACGTTCACATGTGGAAAGGGGACGGATATTCTACTAAACAGAATCAAAGGTCACTTGTCCTGTCGGTTCATTACAGAGGTGCTAACCATCAGCTCTGTCTTTTCTACAAATTTAGGAATAAATCCACAAGCTTTTCATAGCGTCTTTATGTATTTGACAATAAGATTCATACACACACCACAACGAAGTCCACGGAGCTCATTTCACAACTCTTCCTTTTAAGGACTGAAGGTCATATTCTAATTGTGAAGCCCGAATCTATCAATGTCTTTCCAACTGTGGGTCCCACGAGCAGACAAACAAACAAACAAAGGATCAGCCCCGCTAAGTCTACTGTGCCTTCCATAGAGTAGGTGCTGAAAAACATGCTTCAGTCACAGGGCAGAAATTCACTCAGCACTTTCTGTGAAACAGGGAGAGATTAAAGCAAGGGGCACTGACAGCACTGTGAGACCCATTCACCTGTTGGGGTAGCCTGGGACTTACTTCTTCTCGAGCCCTGTCAGATGCTAATGAAGTTTGGAAACTTCTTTCCATTAGAGAATAAAGCCTGAGCAAACAGAAGTTGGGCTCACTTCTTTTTATCATTGTGATGCCTCATGGAATGTCAAGTCCTCACAAAGGTTGATGCAACAAAATCCTTAAACCAGGAGTTAATTCTTTTTTATTTGTGGAAGACAAGAACAACAATGGTAGTGACATAAAATTAAATTCTTAGACACTTATATTACATTATATAATAATTTCAGTGGGTACTCATAAATATCTGTTTTTTTGTTTGGTTGGTTTTATGGTACCAGGGATCGAACTCACAACCTTGCACCTGCCAGGCAAGTGCTTAGGCCATTGAGCTAAATCCCCAGCCCTATTTTTTGAGACAGGGTTTCACTATGCAGTTCAGGCTGGCCTTAAACTCACTTTGTAGCCCAGGCTGGTCTCAAACTCACAATGATCCTCCTGCCTCAGCCCCCCAAGTGCCAAGATTAAAGGTGTGTGCCACCACGCCTGGCTAAATATCTGTTATTGAAGTGATACCCTATGAACTGTTTTACTCTTTTGGTTCAATTATAAGTATACAGAGATTTTCTTTAAGGGAATTTAAAATGGCACAGATTAAATACAACTCAGAATAAATCTTTGTATATTTAAGAGAATGATGAAAAATATTTGTGTTTTGAAGATGAATTTAAGGAAAATATATACAACATTTGAGGAGGAAAAAAACATCAGAAAGCAGTTAATGTGTCCTATAGGCTGTATTCACAAGTGTATTTTGTATACTGGGTAAAACTGAATAATCTAGTTCAATCTCTGGTTTCTTTTTTTTTTTTTTTCCTAGTTCAATTTCTTGTTCTAACCACAACAAAATAACTGGAAACTTTTCACTATTAAAAAAAAAAAAAACCGCATGTACTCTAGCTTTTTACTGTAACTCCTACAATAACTCTTCCAAGTGATTTCCATATGTACATTTTTCCTTCAATATTTTTTCTAAACTTGATGGCTGAACATTAAATGAATTGAGCAATACATATTAAGTTTGAAAAGGAAATCACCCAACAAGGGAAATATATTTATTTGACCCTGCTTTTATTAATACAATAGGATCATCTCATTTTTAACCTTTCATTACTTCTACCTGTGAATGATGAAAGTACTTTAATCCTCAAGATCTCAATTTTCTGAAAAGAAGCCAGGAATTAAATGACTCCTTTTTTTAAAAGTAACTTTCAAGAGGCAAAAACTACAAAACCTTCTAGAGAAAAAAGACTTTTTAAGCAGCCTTGCAAAGCAACCCCAGTCAGTCATTCCAGGTACTACTGACATACAAAGGCCTAACACAAAGGAAAGAAAAGATCACTCTATTACTTTGTCTCACAAAATGCGTAATTTCCAACATTGAATATATCCCTGATATCCATAATATCCCTAGTAGGGCTGGGAGTTTGGCTTAGTGGCTTAAGCACCTGCCTGCCAGGTGTGAGGATATGAGTTCAATCCCTGGTGCCCCACCCACACATAATATCCCTAGTTCATGGGATAATTTTACTCACGTTAACTATATACTCAACTCTGAATATTTTAATATAAGCACTGTATTGAGTCTAAATATTCTCTAGAGCAGGGTGTGGTGACACACGCCTTTAATCCCAGCACTCGGGAGGCTAAGGCAGGAGGATCGCGGTGAGTTCAAGACCAGCTTGGGCTACAAAGCGAGCTCAAGGTCATCCTGAACTACATAGTGAGACCCTGTCTCAAAAAATAGGACTGGGGATTTAGCTCAGCAGCCTAAGCACCTGTCTGGCAGGTGTGAGGTTGTGAGTTTGATCCCAGGTAGCAAAAATAAATAAATAAATAAATAAATATTCTCTAACTTAAGTTTCTGCTTAATAGTTAAATGACTGGTCTGAAAAAGGAACTTCTGTTCTACCTTATAAAAGTATGTGATTTACACCTTATTCTACACCAGAAATAGAACAGAACATTCTGCTTTCTGCCTTGCTAGAGTTTCTGATTCACTGTTGTAAGTAATGCTAGTGTTATGCTTCTAAGAATCAAACATTGGTTTAGGGTTTGCTGATGCCTGTAAAATTCCCATTTCTTAATTCAGGATGCATGAAGAGTATAATTAAAGTCATTAAAGGCCTAATAAGCTACTGGAGCAAATTCCTAACTGAAATTTACTTGGAAAGCTAATAAGTATTGCTGAAGAAAGCCTTTCTGTGAATCAGTTTTCAACAAGGAGAAACAGATTATGAACTGATGAAATGCACAAACAATAAACCAGGTGTTACAGCTTGTGTCGAGATGTCTCCCCAAAGTCTCATGTGGTCCTAGGTGGGGGCTTTTTCAGAGGTGGCTGGATCTAGAGTGTGTGACACTAGGATTGATTCATGGTGCAGTGCAAAGCTCAGAGGCACTAGGATTAAGAGTATCAGTGCTACCTGCCCTAAGACATCTGGATAAGGTATAAAGGATAGAAAGAGCTGTGGTTGTGCCTTGTTTGTTTCTGCTATCTTCTGCTTATCATGAACTGTTTCTCCTCTGCGATGCCCCTCTGCCAAACCACATAGCCTTGGAGACAGCTGATTATGGACTGAAACCTCTACAAACTGTGAGTTAAATAAACTTTTTCCCCTTTAACTTTGGGTGTTAGGTATTTTGTCTCAACAATGAGAAAAGTAACTAAGACACCATGGCATATGACCCCTTACCTAACATACTTTTACCCTATTTGGAACTATAATACTTGGTATTAAGTGTTTTTCTAAACAATACCTCTGAATATTCAAAATGATGGCTTTTGGGGCTAGGAATATAGCTAAGTGGTTAGAGCACATGCCTAGCATATTCAAGGCCTTGGGTTTGATTCCCAGACAGCAAAACAAAACAAAAACACAAAAACACATCCCTTTTTTGGGGTCATTTTACAAAACAAACAAAAACCCCACAGAGTTTGTATCATAAGAAGTCATTCTACTCTTTTTTATTGGTAAAGTGGAATGTTGCAAAGTTGATGTACTAAGTTCTCTGAATTCGTAGTTATTACTTACTATGTACACCCTGAACTTGCCATGAGGTAACTCGATTTTGTCAGGAGCCCAGATGAGAGTCTTTTCTCTCAAGATGAAATGTCTGTTGATAAGAGTATATTTTAAAGTTTCTACTGTCAAAAATTTACCTTTATGTTTACAAGGAGAGGTAAATAGGTCAAGGTTACTGTTTTTATCGGTTACTGATTTATGGTATGTGCTGTAAAAGTTTTCTTTCTGTAAAGATAAGCATGTTGAATAGATCCACCCCCGCCTTAGCAAATAAGAGAGTGTTTATTATCATTAATACCTACATGACCATCTCCTCAGTTCTGAATACACCATGGTTATGAAAGACTGTTCTATGAAGCTGAGTCTAACAAATGAATGCAAATAGCAAACAGTAGTAGCAGCAACTGTCATGAAGCAATCTGCAGTTTCTTCAACTTAGTCACCTACTGAAGACCCTTAATCACGACCCTTAATCACTCCACAGTATCAAGCAGAAGCAGTATCATGTTTGTTCTGACTCTTTCCTTAATATATTATAAAAACAATTTTAGAGACTTTAAAATAAATCCTTGGACAATGTTGACAAATACCGTAATTCTTATACAGAGGTTAGGCAGCTGTTCATAACATTTGTGTGGTATTTTAGCAACACAGGTGCCTGGGCCCTACCACAGGACATTCAATAAACCAAGATAATCTGGGGCAGTAGCTTGAAAATGTGCAATAAAGCAAAACAAATGCAGAACACCAAATGCACTCTTTAGTTAAATTTGGTCCTCAGAAAACGGCAAGTTAAAACTACGAGATATACCATATACTCACTAGAGTGGCTGAAATGCACGACTGATGATACCAAATGTTAGTGCGAATGTGGAATAAGTGGCATTCTCACGCATCGCTGGTAGGAATGCGATTGGTAGAATGACTCTGCAGACTAAAACTAAGTCTACTAAATCTAAATATACAAATATCTTATAGACAACAGAAGTGAACCTATGGCAAGAGAGGTGCAGCAGGCTGTCTACATCATTAAAAGCTCTAAAAGATTCACCATCACTGTCGTATGATGTAGCAACTCCACTTATGGCACATATCCCAAAGAACTGTGGATGTCCATCCAAACCACATATAAGAATGTTCACCACAGCTTTACTTGTATTAACTGAAAACAACCCATGTGTCCATTAACGCTGGAATAGAACCATAATGCAGGATATATTCCCACAGTGCATTGCTGCACTGGATGATCAAGGGCTGCACGCTAAATCATGGCGGAATCCAGACAGAAGCCAGATTCAGTGGTTCCATTTATATGAAGTTCAAGACTAGGCAAAGCTAATCTATGACGATAGAAGCAAAAAAACAAAAACAATTAGATTCAGAAGGGAGCTTTACCGGGAAGAGGCAAGAGAAAACTTTCTGGGGGCAGCACATATGTTCTGTTTCTTAATCTATGATACAGGCACACAGACATCTATCTATGTATAGATAAAGATGGATATAAAACCATAGGGAACAGTAAAGATCTGTGGCATTTACGGTAATTTACACCATAATAAGAAGAAATTTTAAATGCCCTGATTAAGAAAGACTGCTTTAAGGAAAAGAAGATAGATAGATAGATAGATAGATAGATTACATATTCTTAAATGTTAGTTTATCTACTTTACTAAAGGAAAGAATATCAGAGAATTACACTTTTTTTATTAGGTTACTATATTCTGTGCATTTTGAGAAAAACCAATCCAGGGGCAGCTTTCTAATCTTGCACCCTAAAATTGGCCAAGGCCTTTACCAAAGTTGGTGAGACTCCTACAGCCCTTCAGCTGTGTTCCCAGCACTTGTTTAGCTGATTTAACAACTCCCACCTTGGTGGTGTAGGAACAAAAATAAATCTGCACATTTCCAAGAAAAACAAAAGAAACTAGTTTCTGTCCTCAAATCTACTAAAGAAAAGCATTCATAGGAACCACATTTAGTTCAATGAGCTAGAATTTAAAAACAGATAACAGCCTGCCAGCATTTAGAGTATTCAATAATAGCAGTGGTCACCTGGGGCAGCGGAAATAACATGGTAACGATATTTTGAGAGGTTCCTGGAATCAAAACACAGGTCAGATTTTTCCCCTTTCCTTTTGTTTTTCAGGGGAAAATTAGTTACTCTCATAGGGACTAGGGATAGTTATTTTCATAGACTGTGATATTCAAGCATACTCTATTGCTTCCCGCATCTGGCCTAAAACTAGCATAGTGAAAAATCATCTTGTGGTATTAGTCAGTTCTCAAGCCAAGAATGGGAACACATTCAGCCCGCTGAAGTCAGAAGAGCACAAGGCTCAGGGGACAAATCTAGGTAAAAACAAAAATACCCACCAATGTTTAGGGACTGGTGGTGAGGCATACCCGGAATATAAAGTAGGTGGTAAATTTAGTGGAAGAACAGAGACATTTTGATTGTTGTTGCACTCAACTCTAAGAATGCGATTACAAAGGAAAATAGCAGTTCTTTGCTCTTTAGAATGTGTCACAAATCTTTAGCTGTGTTATCGTCCCCCACGCCAACCTGTGGTACTGGGAGCTGAACCCAGGGCCTCATTCATGCTAGGCTAATTTTTTTTTAAGACTTCTAGCAAAGTCAGCTACTGCAAACATCTGAGGAAGAATAGTGGTTGATTTTAAAGCCGTTCTGTAGTTTTGCTACTATGCATTGAAAACCAAAATTACAGGGTATAATAAAATATATTTTGGCTTCTTGACACTACTTAATGAATTGTTCATTTTTTACAGATTTATTCCAACAAGCAACATATACTTCAGTGGAGTAAATTAAAACATTTCTGACTGTGGCTATTTGGGGGAGATGACCGGAACAAGCTATGAAAAATCTAAGTTAACAAAATCTAAAATCAAGGGTAGTTGTAAACAACATTTAGCTCATGAACTAAATGGAGAAAATGTTAGCAAACTGAAGTTTTTGGGACTTGTTTTAATGAAAAGATAAAAATGACTTGTGATTCGCACAGCTGTTGTTGGTTAACCAATTCACAAACTACACATATCAAATTTGATTAATCATACTACGGATTTTCTTACAAACTTCTCACCCCTATATATACTGTGAACATAAAAATTTCACTAATTAAGAGTTCACCCAACCCAACTATGCTTCTAGTTTATTTTATAAGGACTTGGGAGTTTTGCCACTAAAGAAGTCACCATTGCTTTCCTTTTTAAAAAGTCTGCCACTCCCTATACTGGTAGAGGTTTATAAAGTGAAAACAGATATGGTGACCAACGTTTAAAATCAATGAAAATGTTCCACTAACTACAAAAATAAAGTTCTCAGGATATTACCAGCAATAGCCACAGGGTCGTTTAAAACTGCCTGGGTTTTTCTTGATCAACTTAAGATTAAATCATGTTTTCCATTTTTTCTGCAGCAGGGTGCTTATCAACAGGTATTATGAATTCCTGGATTATATGACTATCTCTTCTACTAGACCAATGCTATGAAGATGAGAACTGTATCTATATCTACAGTATTTTATATACAAATTCAACACTCATCAACAAGTATAATGCATTGCTCTGGATATTTCTTATAATAAATTCTCTCATACTGGATGCTCAGTTCCATTTGTCCCCCTGGCTAGTCACTCCATACGTATGTGTGGGATGAGTGCCCACTGTCTAGTAGAGTGCTTGCAAATTCAACAAATCCATTTTCCTCTTCCCAGAGCTTGTTTGGTGTTCATTTATCTCTTGAATGATAAGAATCCTTCAATTCAAGGTAGTCAAGCAGGTAAGACTCTGGATATTAAAACTTGAGAAGCTGATCCTAGACACAAGCATTATAAATTCTTGTCTTGGGGGTTTCTCCACTCTACCCGCTCTTGAATGAGCTTCCAAAAATTAGACACAGTCCCTGACTGAAGAAGGCTCATCCTCTAAGTCAGCGACTCATTTCCTTTGTTAAATTTAGGAGGATTGCGGAAGAACACCTACAAATTATCCTTGCAGGCAACCAGTGGCAATAGAAGTCTGTTCTGAGATCCCCCAAAACAATTTCAAATTGAAAAGGCAGCAGGCAGAGGAACAAGAGCAGCAACAAAACTATAATAACAAGTTGTTCACACAGAAAATCCATCACAATGAAACTCACACAGTGTCTAATCTAACGATTACCCTAACAACCATGGAAAAGTGAGCAATGTGACTTGAACTTTAAAATCCTTCACTGCACTCAAAATACAGACACCTATGCAAACAGAAAAGACATCTAACTAGAGTTACAAGTGATGCTCCCCAGTGCTCACTTACTCCGTGAACATGTTGAGTACCTTCCTGAGTACAGTCAGAGCCTTAATTGCCTGATGAAGCAATTTCCTGAGGCCTGTAATCACTAGAGCTCTGTCTACGATCTGTTTCTGAGCTCCCAGGACCAGCTTTGTCTAACCAGAATCACTGCCTGCTGCATTGGTCTTCAGTGCTGCCCCACAACCCTTCCTAGTTCCCTCCGCAGGGCCTGTCCCCTACCCCAGGCCAACCCAGCCCTAACCCTAACCCTAACCCTAACCCTTCTCCAGGCCTGTACTGGCCACAGTGGAAGCAGATGCAGTGCTCAGAAATGACTATGATTTCTCTTCAGTCCAAACCGTGATGTTGATCATATTTATTAATAAATCTTCCCACCCCTTGGGCCCTCTGTAGTGTAAATATTTGGGAATGCATATTTTTAAATGTGAGTGTAGTAGCCTTTCCTTATTTGTGTTGTTGTTGTTTTGTTTTGAGGCAGGCTTCACCATGTAGTTGAGGCAGTCCTTGAACTCACTACGTACCCCAGGCTGGCCTTGAACTCACTGTAATTCACTTGTCTCAGCCTCCCAAGTGCTAGGATTACAGATAGGCACCACCACATCTCTCCCCCTCCCCTGCCCCCATTCTTATCTGAAGTTTTGCTTTCTGCGAAATCAACTGTCCAAGGACAATGTGGTATGAAAATATTGAATGGAAAATTCCAGAAATAAACAATTTATAAAGTTTAGATTCTGTACCTTTTTTGAGCCATTCTGCTCCATCCTGCCTGACGTATGAATCATCCCTTTGTCCAGTGTATCTGCAAGTTATATGCTACCCACCCATTGGTCACTTAGCTCTCTTGTCAGATTCTAACCATTGTGGTACCTGGTATTACAGTGCTTGTGTTCAAGTAACCCCTATTTTACTTAATTGCAGCCCCAAAGAACAAGAGTAGTGAAGGTAGAAATGCAATTGAAATACACTGTTATAACTGTTCTTTTATTATTGTTCATGTTAATCTCTTCCTGTGCCTAGTTTACAAATAAAATCTGATACATATGGATAAGGGGAAAAAGTAGTACACATAGCTTGGTCCTGGCTTTCAGGCATTCAGTAGGGGTCTTGGAACAATCTCTCCCATGAATAAGGGGGCATTGCTGAACAGCCATGAAGACAGTAAAGTCAAACATCAATTCACCTTTATTTCTGGTCCTTGGTACCCTACACAGATTCTTAGTATATGTTTAAAAAGAAAGAGAAATAGAGAAGTAGACAAGGAATAAGTGGTTGAGTAGCTATAGAAAACGATCTGCACTTACAAAATTCTTAAGATAGCTGTTCATTAAACTGTTTCTGGGATAGGCACCCCAAATCTTTTCCTCATTCAAAATCTCTAAGCGGCTGTTTCCTTGCCTCTATTATTCATAGCCTTCTGCTTCAATCAGGTAAAATTCCATTCTATCTTGGGAGCTTTTTTTTTGTCCTCCAAGTCCCCAAAGCTGGAGGACTGTATCCCTACTTTCACTTATATAGAAATATAACTTCCTTCAAAAGCCTACAATTTACAATTAGTCTCCTGAGAAGTTTTTCTCTACTCCCTCTTACCTAAACCTTGAGCACCCCCCTCTTCCTTCCTCTATGCTCTTTTTAGGACTTGTGCTAAATAAATTTATCTGTATGGTACTATTTCATTATGCTTTGTGATTAATTTCTATTTGCTTTTCCTAAGTATTGATAACCTTGGCAATTTCATAATTTCAAAAGTTAATGTAGTTCTTATACTAACACCTAAAGAGTTCGGTTGAAACACAAAAAAATCGACAATTTTTTTTTTTTTTCCGGTACCAGGGATCGAACTCGCAACCTCGCACCTGCCAGCCAGGCGCTTAAGCCACTGAGCCAAACTCCCAGGCCTAGGTTTTTGAGGCAGGGTTGCACTATGTAGCTCAGGCCGGCCTTGCGCTCGCATTGTAGCCCAAGCCGGCCTCGAACTCACAACACTCCTCCTACCTCAAGCTCCCAAGTGCTGGGATTACAGGCGTGCGCCACCACGCCTGGCTTAAATCCCCATTTTTTTAATAGGTCAAAAATAACCAAGTACCTACAGTAGCAAATGGTTTGATTTAATTTTCAAAACTCAGTAAAAGCTCTTAGAGATGTTGTCTTGTCACCTTGTTTGGGACACTTAGATTCTGTTCTGCAATGCTTAAGTCAGTCTGTCTCCATGTCTACCTGTTCTATCTCTCCTCCTTCTTCCTCTCTCTTTCAAACCTGTAAGTTTCTCTCCACACTCATCAAAGAGTGGGTTTTTTTCCCAAATGTTAAGTTTCTATTATAAAACAAAACATTATAGGGTGTAATCTAAATAATATTTTGTGACATTTAAAAAAAATGTAACAAAAAGGGAAAATTCAAGTTGAATAATAAAATCTTGAACTTACCTTCTTCTGTAGGATTAAACCCACAGATGTCACAAATACACCGCACCCACTTATTCATCTCCTCCTCGCTGTCTGCTACCAAATAGAAAATCCGGTCGATAGTGTTGATATCAAATATATAGCTGTTTTCGAACTCTTTTTTGTTAAATGTCAATCCAGCATCGACTTGCTGACATAAATTTAGATCAATAATACGAATAGGCTTCTTGGCATGATCATTTTTGTAATATTCCAAGACATCTGGATCTCCAGTCAAACGGCCACTGCGTAACACAAACCATCTCCTCTTCCATGCCTAGGAGCAAAACGAAGAATCCAGTTAGCATTAGAGAGCACTTTTGAAAAACACACACATTTATTAAACCAATTTTATAAGTGCACTGTCTAGAAAAAGTCAGAATTTTTTTTTCCATAGAATCACTGGCCACTCTTAACAGTAAAGTTAACTGATGCTCATTAACTTTATGATGTATATATTTAGAATCTTCTAGGAACTCTCCTCTGATATAATATAAAGTCAACAAACCAGGGAAAGTTTGATTTCTACTAAATACACAAACACAGTAGTTTCAACAGATAATGTTGGGGCCGGGGATCTAGCTCAGCAGCACAGTGCCTGCCTTGCAAGCGCAAGGTCCTGAGTTCAATTCCTAGTACAAAAAAAAAAAAAAAAAAAAAAAAAAAAAAAAAAAAAAAAAAAAAAAAAAAAAAAAAAAAAAAAAAAAAGAAAGAAAGAAAGAAAGAAAGAAAAAGTGATGTTGGGAAAAAAGGATATAAACAAGCAAAGGCGTGGACATTATGGTGACACAAGCCAGTTACAAGAGGACAAATATTTTATGATTCCTCTTATATGAGATATTTACTGTGATCAAATTCACAGAAGCGGAAAGCAGCAAAGTGGATTCCAGGGACTGGTAGCGGGTGAGGAACATAAGGAGTTAGTGTTTAGTGGGTACAGTTTCAGTTGGGGAAGATTAAAAGAATTCTACAGATAGATAGAGATCACTGTTGTACAACAACATGAATGGACTTAATAATACTACATTACATACTCAAAACAGAATGGTAAGCTGTATTTTACCCACAGTTAAAAACAAAAGCAATGACTTTTCATGCTCTAATATCACTCCTCTTCATAAGCCTGTTACAGATTTTAAACTACAGAATTCATTCTCTTTGTGTGCATGTGTGTGTGTGTGTGTGAGAGAGAGAGAGGGGGCAAGAGTGATGAGGGGAAAAACAGCTTTAGAAACTTTCCTGGCTTCTTGCCTAGGAAGCAAGCAATAGACTGCCTCTCATTGGGCCAGCTGATCACTCAAGATTCCACAGAGAAGGTCTGTATTCTGTAATATGAGATATGACTTTTTTAGTCTTTCTCCTCATCTTTCCAACAAACATATATTGGCAATCTAGACCTATCCTCACTATCTCTTCCCTCCAAAGGTTTTGCATTTTTAAATTTTGTGTTTAATATTATGCCTAAGGAAGGGCTAAAATCTCTTACTACCACCCTCTCCAAAATCTACGTTCACCGAATAATAACAGCAGAATGAAATGTCTTATTTATCAATCTTTTACATCTGCACCTGGAAACAAAACCAAGCCTCACTCCTTTTTGAGGTTCATCCTTCAGAGCAGTCAGCTAAATTTTTAAAAGACTTATTTTAGCAAGTCTCGATCGCCTACGGTTAGAGTTAACATCTAAAATGTCCCCCGAGAGCTCGATGTGTTTGGAAGAAGAACGGATTGTGGGGGGGCTCTACTCCTCAGTGGATTTATCCATTGGTGAGTTCGGCAGTTAACTGTGCTGTCGGGAGGTTGGGCCTGCATGGAAAAGGGGGATCACTGAGGGTACGACCTGGAAGGGTGTACTCTTGTACCCATTGGTTCCCTTCTCTCTCTGCTTCCTGGCTACCATGAGTGGAGCACTTTTTCTCCACCATCGGGTTTCTGCCTCAGTGCCAGCCAATCACAGACTAACACTGTGAGCCAAAATAAACCTCTCTTCCTTTAAGGAGCAGGTATTGGGTACTTTGTCCCAGCTATAAGAAAGTGACTATGACACCTACTAAGAGACATTACACACTTTGGACTGAACACTTGATATAACATGACCCAAAGAGGCACCCTAGGCAGCAAAGGACTGAGAAACAGGACAATGTACAAACGCTGGCGGAATTACATGTTCTCGTTGCCTTTTCTGTCCCCTTGGAGATCACAACTAAGCACCAGGCACAATGCTTCCAAGCTTTAGTTTTGGGAAATTACAATCAGAAATAACACGCCTCTTTTCCAGTGTCAACTTGAGATAATGGCAGTCCTATGCGTCCTGGAATTTTAGTTTACAAGTTTCATGTTAAGCAGACAATCACTAATGTTCCTGATGTTCACACACGCCAATTTCTCCAAAATAATGTTTATGTTTTCACTAACATATGTATGTTGGTAAAATATACACATCCCTCTATTTATAAGAAAATACCTACTAGAACCCCCAAAGCAAATGATAGGTTCTCCATGTTTTTGTTTCCCAGAAAGTTTGGAAAATGTAATTATAGAGCCAATTTGACAATGTAGCTGGCTATGTTTCATCCTGAAAAACACACGAGAAAGAGAAAATAAAAGAAGTAATAACTAAAATACGCACGCCTCTCTACTAGATATTTAGTCTTAGCTTCTATTATCACCAAATTTTATAATAAATTCTGATAGGAAGTGGCTTTTGAGTTGTAGCTCCCTGATGAAGGAGCTAGAAATGTCTGACAACAATCAGAGGCAGAGCTGGAAAACGACGATAAAGGGGTCTGTATGATCCAGAAACTGGACACCTCAGTTTTTAATACAACAGGCAACTGCACAGCTAACTGAGTCCATAAAGGTGATAACTTTAGGCTAAGTATTTTAAGAGATTGTTTAAGTTACATGCATTGAAGAAAATTTAGATAATTGGTTGTTCTGAAAATACTTATGAGAAAAAAAGACAGAGAATTCATGACTCCTACCCACATGGAGCTTGCTACTTGTGAAGAAAATATTTAACATGTATGAAAATACTTTAGCACACAGCAATTCTGGCCAAACATCTGCAGAGATATTGCTAAAGTAGATAGCTGTTCATATGTGGAAAAATGTACGCAATCCTTTAGCATGGAAATTATTAGAAAAATCGCCAAGGCCTAAAAATATTGCCGAGTTCTTTAAAATCACTAAGTGTTTTAAATTAACTTCTCCATCTGACTGCAGCTCAGAGAAAAAAGTAAAAAACTGGTGTCTGGAATAAGACAGAGTAGCATTTTATAGATGTTTTAAGAATTACTGAAAACTTACAAAGTGTTAGATTCATGTAAATTTGGCCCCGGGTTATAAAAACCCATTCATTTAATATATACTTACTGGCTTCAGAATAAACGAAAGTCATCCATGAGTAAAACACAGCCTCTATGGGCAATGCCCTATCAAGCAGTGAGCATAAAAGAATTATGGGGAAGTACAGGGAGAAGAAAATACAGCACTACGTTATTTAATCAGGGCCATCAAGGAGTCTTTCCTCTTGGTTGGTGATTTCTGCAGATAGCGGAGGTTTCACTTTTAAATACAGAAATCACTTTTTCAAATTTTAATGTCTTGCAGGGAAATTTTTCCAACATGCCTTACTACATAATTCACTCAAAGTAATTCATCCACTCCCTCATGATTCAGACTAAGTAGTGCGATTTCTCTGTTGCATTTAGTGAACATCTCAGAGACTCTTGGACTGTGTAGAGGACACTTGCCCCCAAACCACATGGTGCAACAACACGCTGTACCTGTAGCGTTCATCTATCATCTTTTAAATGCAACTTTCTGTCTTTTCTCTCAAATTTTATCAATTGTCACTTCTTTCTTCTGATAATACGGTTTATGGGAGGCCAAACTTTCCTGCTTCGAAACTTTTAAAACATGCTATTTCCTAGGTCTTAGGTGTTCCTGGTCTCCTGGCCTTCATTCAGCCCTCTTCTTCTTCTCAACTACCTTCAACCTAACCAGCCCAATGAAAGCAGGATGTAGTCTTGGGGATCCTTTTACTAGACTACGCTACAATTCATAGAAGACTACACATTAATTTTTCTTCGTAGTTACACTATCTGTTTGTTCAGCATCTAAGCCCCTAACCACACTGCAAAGTCCAAGAAGTTAATGACGACATCTGCTTTGTTTGCTACTCAATACCCGATACACAACACAGTGCATAGTGCATTGAAATACTTATACAATCAATAAACAGAGTTCCCCTAAAAGAACAAACTCGTAACATTTTTGAGAATATTAAATTTGCTATATGGGATACAATGAAAAGCAAGGTGTGCTTTTAAAACCTTTTCCACCTAAGGAAAAATTCTCCAGTAGTGCATGTTTACATGACAAACATAACTAAGATAACTGTACCCAATACATGCATGAACATCTTGGGAAAGTAACAAAAGTAGCAAAGAATGGAATATGTCCTTTAGCTGTGTCATGCTTTGTGTTCTAGTTGACTGTGGCTGCTCCCAACCATTCCTTTGCTTTGCTGTTGAAATCACATTGTTGAAATTCTAAAAGCCCCTAGGAAGTAAAATAGCTAAGAGAGGAGTAGCAGCGTGCTGAAATACACTGCACAAGATACACCGGGCTAGTGACTACAGAGACCGTTAGACACTATCCAAAGCATGACTGCTTACAGCAGGAAATTACCACACTAAAACACAGAATTCAGCCAAGTAGCACCTGCCACTTATTTATTTATTTTTAACATGGTCCAAATGTGAATGTTTGTCTCAGTCACAAAATGAGTCACTCTCATTGAATCTGGCACCGATATAACTGGAAAACAAAAGCAATTACATAAACTACACACTTTAATAAGGCAGATACAAAGGTTCTCTGGATTATGGTACAAAGCACAATTTAGCCACAGAATAAAGCTTCAAGCTTGACAAGAGGACTGACATCAGCACCCTTGCTAATCACAGCACAAAAGCGTCTCTATGTTTGGTCAGAGCACAAATGGGCCTGCATAAATCAGTCTTTGTTATCTGAAAATATCTGGGATTCTTAAAGTTTGTCCTATTTTTATCCTTGCTGCCTTGGTAGCCCCAAAGAAAGCTGTACACTGCTTCATCAATCCTGCCAAGCAGTAACAGACAAAATGGACAAGTTTTCCAGAAACCTTCAAAACCAAATCCTCAAAGCAATTTTAAACACAAAATTCATGTGGAGGAAAAAAAAAATCATTTTAACTAATTTGACTTCTATTATGAGCAGGTAACACAGAGAAATTTGCAAGAAGTATTCAGAGTTGAGAACAATTTTGTTGTCTTTTCTTATGTGCAACAATAGCTACTGCAATCTGAAGTTGAATAAATATTGTAGTAACATGACTTCGTCATAGTAACAAGCCTGTTTCTTGATGTAATGTAAAAGCACCACACTCTGATATCAATCCCTTTTCTCGGTGACTGCTTATACCCACAGGGTAAGGCCCAAACTTTCTGGAAGGGTGCATGGGGCCTTCTAGCTGGCTTTTACCTCTAACCCCCAATCTTGCTAGCCTTGGTTTTGTTGTTGTTGTTGTTGTTTGTTTGTTTTAAAATCTCTCCACCTTCCAACCATACTTCAAAGGCTTGCAGTTCCCAAACCCAACCCTCTACTCTGTCCAGCCTTTGGCTCTGCCACGTGCAGTCCCTCAGCACATGATCCAGTCCCTGCATTCAACTCAGCCCTCTTCTGGGCATCATCTCCGGGCTGGCTCTGAGCTCTACATTCCTGCCTCCTTCCTAGTCATGTATCTGACACCACTATGCTTGCATTTTTGAGGTCTACAGCCTGGTCTTTCCACCTTTCATCATTCCTCTTCCATTGCCCAGCCCCAGCGAGGCTCTCCATTAATGTCTGTTTAATATGTAATAATAATAAAAAAATCTCTGAAGCAAGGATAAAAATATGAGGCCAAGACTGGAGGACCACAACTATGAGCCTAGCCTGGGCAACTTAGCAACTTAGAGAGATCCCATCCCAAAATAAAAAAGGGAAGAACTGGAAAGGGAAGAACTGGCTCAGGATTCAATCTCCTGGGCTAGCGGGGAAGTTCTCCCAGGGATACTGACACAACTACAATCTGGTCAACTCCTTCAAGAACTGTCAGCAGTGCAGGGCGTGGTGGCACACGCCTTTAATCCCAGTACTTGCCAGGCTGAGACAGGAGGATCCTTATGGGTTCAGGACCAGCCTGGGCTACAAAGTGAGTTCAAGGCCAGCCTGAACTGCATAGTGAGACCCTGTCTCAAAAAATAGGGCCGGGGATCTAGCTCAATGGCATAAGTGACTGCCTGGCAGGCACGAGGTTGTAATTTTGATCCCTGGTACCAAAATAAATAAATAAATAAATAAATAAATAAATAAATAAAATAAAAATACATAAATAAAAAAGAACTGTCAGCAGAGGACAGAGGTATATAAAAAATAAATTAGTTTTAAAAACTCTACAGATATGAAGTATTCTTGAGCTTCACTTTAGGAGAACTGTTCTTTTAAAATACTTTCTGCATTTAAGCTAAACTGAAGACAGACTTGACACAGTGAAGCCAAGTTATCACACACTGTAGAGTACAACTGTGTTATGGTAAGAATCATTACATAGTGGGAGGGAAAAGATTTTCAATCTAGATTAGTCCCAAACCATGACTTGCTGTAATATTATTAACAATTTCACAAAATATGCCAAATGAGCCTCAACTGTTAATGGATTCAGTTTTAAAGAAAAACAGTGTTACTGCTGCATCTTATATATTATTTTGACCTCTCTAGAGTCTGAAATGATGGTGTGATGTTTACTAAGACTCCCTGGCCCTTTGTCTGTACCTTTCTCCTCGAGGAGGTAATCACAGAGAGAATAACCGATATATGGGTAGGTAAAAAAGGTAGGGCTGAAGGGCAACGCAGTGAAACTCAGCTCTGACTGCATGTTAAACATATCCAGAAAACTTAATTTAAAAACAAACACAAAAACCAAAAGGTGCCTTATCTCAGACCAACTGCATCATATTGGACTTGGGGTAAAGGGGTTCAGAGGTGTCCGTCCTGATTTTAAATGCTCAGCAGGCAACTGTAATGTGCCATCTGAAAACCAGGGGCTCAATCCATAATCTGAATTATGTTGCTCTTTAAAACAACATTAAGGGGAGGAAAACAAAAACCCAAAGGCCCTTTCAAGTTCCTGTCTGATTCCTTCTCTTCTCAACACCTTCTGCGGTGCCAGTGTGGTCTACATCTTCCTATTTTTGCTCATTTATCCCACTGGTAAAAACCTTGAACTGTTTTCAAACTCCGTCCACTCTTTAAGATTCTTTCCATCCCTCCTGCTTTCCTACCCACACCGCCCTTCTACCCCCAACCATCAGTTTCTGGCCTGCAGTGTCTGTTGCTTTGCCACGGGAGTGGTTGGTTATTTTACACTTCCAAACTTTCCAAGGACTTGTAAATTATCTTCCCAAGTAGACATCGAGCACCTTGGATCCCAGGGACATTCCTTCTTTTGGCCTTTCATACATTGTTAAGTGCTTAAGGCCTCCATAAGATGCTTTAAAAGCTTTCTGCTCACCAAAATGACTGCAGAGACCCAGTGACTTAAATGAAAAAGATCTTAGGGAAAGAAAACAAAAGCCCAATGTTATTAAAGTCCAAGTCCCTGGAACACCAGGGTCTTCCAAACGGGCTCACCTGCCTCACCTCTCCAGCCTCTCCCTTCCACAGGTGGCCACAGCACGCACTGGCTGGGGTGCTGCTAGGTCCCTCAGTGGCTGATGACATTTAACAGAGGAGGAAGGACAGACTTTCTGCATTCCTGGGCCGACCGCCCTTCCACTGGGAAGCCGCACCAAAGTGCAATGGAACTTGCTTATTGTGAAATCTCTTGAAAGATATATCACAACTGGCATTTTGGAAAAGAAGACTATGAACTATGAGTTCTTCCACAGAATTCAAAATGTATGTATAATCTCAGAAATTTAGAAAATGTCAGAGTTGGAGATGGGTGTCTTATAAGAGGAAATGCCTTTTTTCTTTTTTGGGTTGTTTCGTTTTGTTCTGGCAGTGCTAGGTGTAGATGGTCTAAGCCTGAGCTATACCCCCAGACCCAAAATGCTATTTCTTTTTTAATCTAAATTTCATCAGCAGGATAAAGATTAAATAAATTATGGGACATCTGTACAATAAATCTATGCAAAACATCTAACAAGTGAAATGGATCTATATATGTGAAAACTGCAAAGAACTATTAAATGAAAAGCTATTAAATGAAAAAGCTTCAGAACTATACATATGGAATAATTCTATTTGTCTGAAATAACTGTGCATGTATACACATGCAATAAGCTATCATGAGAGATGAGCTCTGAAAAGATACCTATCAAATTTTTAACTCTGGTAACTCCAGGTTTAATATGAAAAGGAGGGTCAGACAAGTTGCACATTTTTATTTTATATACTTTGGTATAATCTGCTTCTTTTCCAGGGAGCTTCCATTCACTACTTTCAATAATCCAAAAAAAAAAAAAAATTACATGTTAAAAAAGTATATTCCCAAAAATGTTCTAAAAAAGAAAGTCAAATAAAAATTTTAAATCTAGGAATGATGTGCATAAAAACAAAATACAGAAGCTTCAGTATGTATGGAAATCACATTTTTATACTACTCTACAATTACTGAATGAATTTAACCTGTCTTTTAAATTTAGAATTTTAGGATACATCCGGAAAGAGCCTGAGTCAAAAACACCTTAGATAAATAAAGCCTAATGACTGTTTTAAAAACTTGAACTCATGGGGTTAAAAACAAGTAAGGACCATTGGAAACACTGAAAATAGAGGAACACATTTCTCTTTCTCTTCTCTTAAAAGTCCAGGGATTATAATATTTATATTGCTTTAATTTTCTTTAAAAGCCACAGCAATTAATGATCATACATTTGGATATTTCAGCACCTAAAATAAGCACCTTGGGAATTGCTTTAATAAAAATATTAAGTTTCCGTAATAATACTACAAGGTAAATAAAATAAAGAAAAACAAATTAACTATGAAGCAGGGACAAAAGCAAACCATGTGCTTTAAAATACTTGAGTTGTTTTCCAGGAAGCTCCATCTTTTCTCATAGAGCAAAATAAGGAAAAAACATGCTCACTGGAAGTTTCCACTCCACTGGCTCTATCATTACGATCATCTGTTCCAAACACACACAAGCCTAAAATTTCCTGTTTTCAAACTATTGTCACCATTTTCTAGCCTTGTGCTGTCTGTGCTAACTTTAGCTTAGTAATATAAACAAAAGAATACACTGAAAATAATGCAGAACAATACCTAGATCCAGACTTTCAACTGTTCCATAAACTTTTTAAATATCAGAGTTTATATACATTACTTGGATGAAACAGATTAGCTGGAAAGAAAACAATGTTAAAAGGGAAAAAATAAACACCCAGAAAAACAAAACCAAATTTAACTCAAATACTACAGTAGCCAGGGGAAAATTCAGGAAATTTTAAAGTATCAATAATAATAATGCATATAATTTACATATTGACATCACTGTTAAATTGCTGTCTACCTCAAAGTGTAGGCTTAAATTCTACATGAAACAGATCCCCCCCAAAAGCAAAGAACTCATATACACAAAGTGGTTCTTAAACCTTTGCTGAGGCACAGACAACTTCGAGAATCTGAGAAAGGGAAGCATTTCCTAAATGAAGACACATCAGAAACACTGTACTATTTCAGGGGTTCTCAGGAGTCCTGGGTACAGGTGAAGGGCTTTGGAAAGCAGGTCTTCACAATAGCCCTTATACACTGCACAGTTCGGTTGGAGGACAGTGTGTCTGGGACCAACATTTCACAGGAAAGCCAGTCAACTCATAGCATTAAGTCTTCACAGAGCAGCATGGCCTAGGCCATGTGTACTTTTATTTATATTATTTCATTGCCATAATCCCAATTTCAGGACATGAGTCCCACACTAACTAGCAGGGTTTTCCAGGTCTCTTTAACCTGACCGGGAGGCTGATGAGAGACACAAACCTGGCTGAGAGCTGACCCAAGCTCACTGTGCTCCTTTCTGTGTGAGATGGACGCGACCTGGTGACACTACAGCTCTGCACGTGCTGGAAGAGTCAGCCTCCTTGGGTTGCTCGCATCTCACCCTTTTCTTAACACCATCTGCACTAAGCGTCCCTGAGCTCAGGTCAGGACATGGGCGTAGGAAAGTAGAGTTAAGGGCATTTGCCCCACCTTCAGAGAGCAGCTTCTGGCCTGTCTCTGGCTTAACCAGTCGACATTTGGGCTAGGAGTCGCACGCAGTGACGGACACCTATCTGGCTCTGTCCTCTGTGTGCCTCACTAAGAACCTGTCAAGGCAGAAGTGGTGCAAACGTCCAGTCAGCGTCTTACCAGTCTGGCTGAATACAGCTAAACCGCAGTGAAGCGCCATGACCATTTTCATGAGCTCCAACACGCTCACCATCATGGAGCCATTAATTCCATTTCCAATGATCCCGCCTATGCAAAATTCAGCTAAACACTAGGCACTAAAATGTTCAACGCAGTGTCATTTCTATTAGTAAATAACTGAAACTGTCTACAGAAAGCAAAATGACCAATCATCCCTGTTTGCCCAGGACTGTCCATATTTAGGACTCATATCCAACCCCCTACCTCTCTCCCAAGTTCTAGGCAAACTCAAATGGCTACCTGCAGTAAGAAATTGAGTAAATAAATTAAAATTGTAATTATAGGGTTTTCTTTTTTTCTCCTACATAGTTCGCGAAATTTCCATGATACTGAGAAATCATGGACGGAACTCTTCTTTCCACCTGCAGTAAGCAGAATCCGGTATGAAGAAATATGGACACCACCAGCATTTCTGCATATTCTGCTTCCCCTGTCACCTGTGCCAGGTCAATTGGTGAGCCAGGGTGTCCCTTGTACAAATCTCCCTCACAGAATTCTCCTCTTCAGTTTCAACCAATCCCTTGTACAGCTGCTTTCCTCTGTCAGTACTCAGTCTTACTCTTCTTAAAGGGTTCAACACAGTGCATAGCAGGCAAGGACTTGGCAAAAGGGCATGTGTGATAACTGTCCCCTGGCTGAATGGACAAATGACAAATGTCTTTGGGTGCCCCTGAAGACACTGTCTCTTTTCTTCAACAACTTTGACTTCAAGGATTACGGATGACATGACAAACCAATGGTGGGTTTTCTTACTGTTGTACGAGTTCAGCCCAAACACTAAAGCCTTCAGCTCTACAAGGTTCAATGGGAAAAAAAAAAAGTAAAACCAACTTAAACAAGAAACAAGTCTATCTGAACCCCAACACTGAAACCATGTCAATCTGCCAAAATCAGGAGACCACAACCTCTGCTAGTACCTACAGTATATCGAGGGGTTCACATATGTTAGTTATCAAACCTTATTTGTTAGCACCTCCCCTCTCTCTCTGCTCCCCTCTCTCTGTTCCCCCATATATACAAAGTCTCTCTCTTATGTATTTATTATTTATTCATACAGCACTGTGCTGTGGTATGCGTGTGCGTGCGTGTGCAATGACTTCCAAGTATCCCAAAGGGTAAAATGTCACGTCATCACAGAGGATGAGGACGAAATGCCTATGCTACAATGTAACAATGTCAATATATATGTTTAAAAAAAAAGTGAGGTTTAAAAATTACTGTTTCATGCAGTGGAAACGGTTATCCTACCTAAATGAAATGATACCCTTCATTGATAAAACTCTGATCCCAGCTTTAGAGCAGGGCTGCCTAGCAGGACTTTCTGTGGTGGTATCAAGGGTGCACTGACCAGCACTGGAGTGACAAGCCACAGGTGGCTGGTGTGACCGAGGAACTGATTTTCTAATTTACTTAATTTAAATTTAGCTGCATGTACCAAGAAGCTGTCTAATGGACGGTATCATTTTAACAAGCAGTTCTTTAACTTAAGGGAGAGGCACTGCTATTGTAAACTGCTGGGCTTCTGACCGTAACAAGTACGTGAGCCTCTTTCTTGATGCTGCTGTGTTCACAAGCTTACTCCACCCAATGAACGCATGTCACATACGCGACTGCTGTCATTTGTAAAAGAACATCCTTGCCTTATAAACTGGTATTAAAAAAAAAAAATCACAACACCAGTGACAATTCTGATGTTTTCAAATATTGTCTTTTGTAAAACCAGCAGATTTCTAAATTCTACTTCTTATTCAGATTACCCAATCTAAAATAATTATTTCTGGGATAGAACTAGTTTTTTATTTTTTATTTTTTTCATTTTTAGCAAGGCATATAAAAACTTTCCATTTTCTAACTTTCTTATTTAACATTCGCAATTTATAATAAAGTAAAACACTGCTATATTAAGATTTGGATCACAGTTCAAAAACAACACTTTCACATTAAGAACTAACTAGATGAAAAACACGGAAGTGTAACCAAAAAAATTTAAAAATTTCCATAACTACATCTATATGTAATAAGCCAGAACAATGTCTAGTGTCACGTTCTTCCAAACTCAGTCCGAAGCTTCCAGAACCGAGATATGTAGCAATGGGAAATTTCCCTGGGATGACAGCCTTCCAAGAGATAAATTATGTATTCTGGAGCCAATAAAACACATTAAGTTCTACATGCAAGATGATTAACCTCATCGAGAGAGGAGAACTAAATGCAAAATTGAATGCAAGACAAAAATTAGTCCACAGCAAAGTCAAGATCTCTGATGTAATGTGCTAGAATCAACCCAGGTGCTGAAAAGGATGCCCCCTTCCACCCTGGACTCCACCCCAACCCTGACCTTGGGGTCAGGGGTGTCACCTTTGTGTTAAACATGGTATTTTGGGGAAACTGGTTTTTCACTCACACAACATGCAGACAATGACCTCATCACACAGTCTGCAGACCATCTACCTTTTTTTGTTTTTTAAAGATCCAAGGGCTAGCTCACCCCTTCTGTAGTGTTGGTCCTAAAATGGGACCAGCTCTCTTTTTTCTTGTTACCTTTCTACCTCCCTCTCCAGCACCCAATTCTCCTAATCTTTGGCCAGCAGGAAATAGATACCATGGATTGAAAATAACAGCTACTGGAATGATTTGTGTGCATACGATTTAATGCTTGAGGACTAAAAGAAAGAGTTGGGGTGCAGAGAAAAAAGGCTGTTTCTGCCAGAGAAGTAACAGTGCCATTTGGCAATACTCAACTCTCATCTTCAACTCCAAGAAAAATTGTCATTCAAGTTAGTTCATAAAAGGGAGGGGGGCACACTGTGTAGTAACACAATCACTGATACACAGATACACCACGTGCAGCTGACACAGACGACCTCATCTGCTTTAAACATGCTGGGACCCCTGAGGGACAAAAAGAGCCATTCACAGAGTGCTGGCGTCTGCGGGACAGCCAACTACCCAACTGTCTGACTTGCCAACTTGGAAGTTCACTAACGTCTGTAAAAACTAAAAATAACCACATAAACATGTTTACAGTGTTTTAAAAATACAGGATCCACACTGTCCTCTAAATATAAACCCTGAGTTCAGAGTGCAGGGGCTGGCTTTTGGTTTTTAGGGATGTCACTGGACATCCCAGACTGCACCATAAAAACTCACATGTCAGTGTTTTAGTGCAAATACACAATTGCTGGTGTTTAGCCAGAGTGAAGAAGGGGTAGATCTGGATAAGGGAAGGCAAGCGAGAAAGGAAAAGGATGGTGCCTCTCTTCCATTTAATTAGAGGGCCGCAAACCCCCAGTTCTTTACGGTGGGTCTTGACCTTAGTACAGCTCTGAAGGAGGATGTCCTGCCTGGATTTTTCCATCAACACATCCACTCTCCAGTCCGGGGCTCCCTTCCCCCATCCTCATGCCGCAGACCCAAGACACTACTGCAGTAGGGGAATGCAGCTAGCAAGGCAGTGGAACGGCGTATTCCTCACATTCCCATCTGATACGTGAGCATAGGTATGTTAAAAATAACTCTTAAGTCTTGCCCTGTTCCTGAAAAAATAGGTTATTCTAAATGAAACACACGGACAGTGTTCCCAATAAACATCATAATGCTGCTGGGCATGGTGGTGCATGCCGGTAATCCTAACATTCTGGGAGGCCGAGGTAAGAAGATCACAAGTTTGAGCCCAGGCAGTCTGGATAACTCAGCGACTTAGCAAGATCCTGTCGCACAAAGTAAAAAGGGCGGGGGTGTAGGTCAATGCAAAGGTCCTGGGTTCAATTCCCAATACCTACCGCACACTCATACACACACAAACGAAATATGTACACACACGCACATGCTTATATTTTAAAAGCTTATACTGGGGCGGGGCTTTAGCTCAGTGGTGCAGAGCCTGCCTGGCAAGTATGCGGTCCTGAGTTCAATTTCCGGTACAAAAAAAAAAAGCTCTTATCAACAAGGATCACCTGAAGTAGCTGCATCAACACTATCAAGGAGTCACAGAAGTATTTTATTAGTGTAGGGAAAAGTGTATGTTGTCTCTGTAAAATACACTCTGACACGAATTTTGGGGTCAGATTGGCTTAAATTTTATCCTCGCCTTTAATTTTAAGAAATCTGAAAAATGTAGCAGCTGTTAAGAAAAAAGCAAGAGAAAGAAAACCTGTAGCAACAGGCTGAGTCCTATACTTGTATGTGATAAACTGCAGGCATCTGTGCCTCTTCAGATACTGTGATAGTGAAAGTATTCTCCAGGATAAAACTGTAGAAGTGGTGCAGGTATCTTCTCCAACAAGTTCATTTTTAATAAACTACTAGAAAGAAGGTCAACTGAAAAGTTAGAAGAAAATTATATATACTACCCCACAACCACTAAAAGGTATCTTCCCGCATATTCTTACCTAATTTCATTCATATACATGATCTAAGTGGCTAGTATTTATTTATTCATTTGACTGATTAGTCAATCAATTGATTGATTGATTGATTGACATAGGTTCTCACTCAGTTGCCCAGGATGGTCTATGCTTCCTATCCCCCTGTTTTAGCTTCTAAAGTAGACAGAATTACAAGGACGGGCTGCTGCACAAGCTTTACACAGCTAAAAGTGAAGATGAAATTATGAACGTATCTGTGATTTCAAGACCCACACTTCTGACTTTCTGAGGAGGTTTAAAGTGTGGTGTGTGTGTGTGTGTAATTGCTGGGTGCTAAACCCAGGGTCTCATGCATGTTAGGCAAGCACTGCACCATGGAGCTACATCCCCAGACCTTTTTGTAATTTTATTTTGAGACAGTGTGACACTAAGCTGTTCAGGCTGGACTTGAACTTGGTATCCTCCTACTTCAGCCTCCCAAGTAGCTGGAATCAATTTTTCCCCTTTTGCAAGACATTTGTACTAAGCTAGAATTAGGAAAGGAATGGTAAAGACCTCACTACTTTCTGCAATCCAGTAACAAATGTATTTAAGGTCATAAAAATACAAAAGGACTTTCTTAGTGCGGCATCACAGATGTACCTGTAACTCAAAGAACACCCTATTAGTCCACACCTAACAGTACAGTACACAGTTGATGGTCTAAGCAATAATGACTAAACCAAATACAATCTTTTCACCTAAAGGGTTATGACTTTGCTTACCAATAACTGCAGCCTCATACTATATAATGTGATTCATTAAACCTAATCAATGAAAAAAGACGTTTTTATTTTATTTTTACTTTTTATTTTTATTTTTTATCATGTATTAATTGTACATATTAATGGTGTGAATGTTTATTTGAAAATAATAGAGAAATCATAACAAAAAAGAGAGTCATATAGCTGGTTTCTCTTGATTGATTAAGGCAAAAGTTTTGTGCTAATAATTTTCTGGACAATGTTTCATGTCTATGTCTTTTATCCTAAACAACTTCTGTGAATACAATAATATGCAATGTGCTGATTATTGTTACTCTCCTATTGGCTGGTTGTGATATTGTTTGGCTTTGGTTTCTTACTTTCCTTTTGTTTAAAGTATTTGATATGTGATATTTCCATACATACATATATAGTGTATACTGATTAAATCTAACCTCCCCAGAAAAAAGATCTCTTAATACTTCATTTTGTAATAGGCACTGTAACCTGAACATATTCTCAGGAAAATACATCCATATAACAATCATGTAGCTGGGCATGGTGGCGCACATCTATAATTGCAGATGTGAGGCTGAGGCAGGAGGATTGCTATGAATTTGAGGCTAGCCTGGGCTACATAGTGAGTTCAAGCCCAGCTTGCACTACAAAAGAGATGTTGTCTCAAAAACAAAACAAAAGCAGTCATGTAAACATTTATAACTTAAAAATTAAAAAAAAAGACCACCTACTGAGCAAAGAACAGTTTGTCCTTCAAATAGAAGGCAAGTTGAAAAGAAAAAAGTCTCAACTTAAAAATCTGACTAAGCACTGATCAAGATGTGGTATGTATATGCACCAATTCCCCACAATGAATGCATTTATTATGTATTACAAACATGTACTAATAGAAAAGGGGAAAAAATCTGACTAAGCTTCAAATAAAGGAATAAAAACGACAAAAACACTACTGTGTTATTCTGTAAAATGACTGAAAAGAAAAAGAAAACCAATGATATGTTCCTAAAGATGATACAATGCTACGTTTGCTGAGGGAAATCACCTTTTAGTAACTGGATTCAGTTCTTGGTGGAGTAAAGACAATGGAAGAAGAAGAAAACAGAACCTCTTTAGCTCACCTCCTAGACACGACAGAGGGCAACAAGAAGGGCTTCTCTCGAGTGAAGCCCCCACTTCAGCTCCATTAGGAGTAGTTCAAAAAAGAATAATCACGAATAAAAACTACCCAGTAATGTAACTATCAAGAATCTCTTTGTTTCCTGTTTGGGCTTGGTTGTCTTCACCAAATGGCTTATAGGGCAACCACAGCTAATGGCTGGAATATTCTCAATTTCCTAGGCTCTTTTCCTTTACGGTTCTAATTCTTAAAACCTAACACACGCAGGCCTGACAAAAAAAGCAGAGACTGTGAATGAGTAAATAAAAGATGGTCTTCATGAAAAGTATTAAAGTGAAGCCACAGAAATCATCATTACTTTCATCGATAAATATTCAGTATTCAATAGTAAGTGGTTTGATGATAGACATATCAGAAAAGCCAAAAAAAAAAAAGAAAAAAAGTGACAATGAATTGACAAATTACCATGAAACTTATACAAGTATGTGACACTTCAAATGTAGACAAAAGCGGGCCAGCAGTTTGGCTCAGTGGCTTAAGCGCCTGCCTTGCAGGCACGAGGCTGTGAGTTCAATCCCCGGTACCAAAAATAAATAAATAAATAAATAAATAAATGTAGACAAAAGAAAATCAAAAACCACTTCAGAGGAAAACTTTCCCCCACTGTGTCCAGAAAGAGCAATAAACATGGCAAAAAGTTTGAGGGAATGAAGTGTATTAATAGTTTCCTTCTCTTCCACTCTTTTGTCCGCCCTCTAGTGGAGTGCTCATGACCAGGGACCGTTTTTAAGAGAGGCAGGTATTGCAAAAACTCTGGCAAAACAAAAACACAGCAGAACAAAATAAAATACAAAACATGAAGACTTTTACCAATGAGTCACTCAAGAACAGAAAGGTAACTGGCGAATTCCTATTTAGCGCCTCAGACTAAGAACTTTTGTATCCACCTAGGTTAACTATTTCCTTGTGCCCCTCTGATCATTGCCTTTTAAGGAAAACCAGACATCTCTCGACTGTACCTCTGTATCCTGCAGCTTTCTCAACATACATGAACACAGTTCACTGGCTGCCAGCTTCCAGGCTGCCACAGTCTGGCCCCTTTAGTTTTGGTTTTCAGATGGCTTAGAGGTAAATAGCGAAAACAAACTCATCTGCATAAAGACAGCTCTGGAAATCTGAGGATTCACTTTAGAGGACTTCAGAGGAACAGAGAAAGAGAGAAAGAAAGACACTGGTTCAGGGCAGCAGGCGTGGCAGTGACTCCTCTCGGAAGGCGCCGTTATCTTCCGGGGATCTTTCTGTCTCGAGAGGGGTGTGGGTTTTGTCTATGATCTCACCCTAAGCCCCAGCAGACTCTCCTCTAACCCCGGCACTTCATTTTATACTAGAGTTTCCCACTAACACGTACAGCCCGTGAAATGTGAGGCAGCCAGGCACGACTGCTGACGGGCGTAAACAACCAATCGGGGGCCTCCACCCCGTGCCTAGTGAGCGACATACATTCGCAGGACAGTCAGCCAGGGTTACACAAATGGCACTCATCGAACAAAACACTGGAAGACGATCCCTCAAGGGGAGACGAGGATTGGACACAGTTTCTGCCCTTAAGTGATGCAGGGGTTCAATTTCTTCCTTCTACAACAACCAGAATGCACAATGGCTTGCGATTGCTATAAACAAAACGTTCTCCTGACGTGATGCTAGATTTCCCCCTGTATTTAAGAACACGTAAGACTCTTCTTGCATCAGTAGAAATGCTCCTCGGAACTGTCAAAAGGATCAAATGAGAGAATTCGTACCACAAAATTCCAAAATGAAAAAGAGTGCTCCAATAAACAGCACTTACTGAAATGTTAACCCCCTTCGCTTTGAAGTGAATTGGTAGGATAATCTGGGCAGGTTTGTTCCTAATCATTTCTGACTCTGTCTCACATAGATCCACGAGCTTCTGCCTGGGAAAAGAGTACAGTGGCCTAAAGCAGGGTATATGAAGTAATCAGAAGCTTATCTTAATAAGCAAATGCCCAGCATATAGGAAGACAAAACTTGTGTATTTCGGTTCTCAGACTGCTGGAAACACTAAGACGGGCGACGGGATAGGAGAGCTGAAATTCATCTTCTTCTGTTCATGTATCTTTTTCCTTTGAGCAAAACCCTCTGCAACAGGAAGCACTGAGAAAGACAGCTGAAAACTCCTACGTTTGTAATGTTTTTACCTGATGTCTCTGCCGTTGCTCAAGGCTCTACTAATAAAGCAAATTTCAACAAGGGCTCCCAAAAGATTTATTCCAGTAATCAAGGGTCAGAGGTTGGGAGGAAAGAGGTGGGGGAATTTTCCAAGCTCGCTATACTTGGATTAATTTTTATACCTTGTCTGTTTTACTGTCAAAGTATTTATAGAGGGCAAAACAGCTCAAATAATTCACTTTCTTAAAGTTTACTATATTTAGACAATGATATCACCACTCAAGTTTTAAACACACTAACATGATATAATTCTGAAAGCATGCTTATATGTCTAATTTCATGTTTTGGAGTCTGTTCAAATTATTCATTAAAATGAGTAACAAAGAACAAAACAATGAAGCAGCAGCTGTTCCATTTGTGTATCTGATTTGCAGCAAGTAGTATATTTATAGTGAAGTACGGCAAGCTGGGCTACTCAGGAAAGAATTGTTCCTACTCCCAAATAATTCACTATATTGCAAAAAATCAGTGCAGTGTCACTTAGTAAAGAATTAAGTTTATATGTGCAGCATTAACTTTTTCATGTGCTCTGAAAACACACAGCATCAATTGCAATTTGTAATACTGACTATGCTTTGTTTCTGGTTTGTTTAGGACCTTATCCCTGTACTACAAGCAACTTAGGGGGCAGAGACTGTTTGACTCATTGCTGCCACCAAGCTCCAAGCACACTGGGTGAAATAATAGGTGCTGAATGCCAATACTGACAGTAAAACCTTCCAGCAAATTCATACTTGCAGGAGATTAAAACACCAATGGTACAGAACTTACCAGGTAACACAGTAATTCTCTTCCAATTCTTCTGGTTTTTGAGACAGGGTCTCACTATGTACCCCAAGTTGGTCTTGAACTCTTGATCCCCCTGCTGCAGCCTCCCAAGTGCTGGGGTTACAGGCCTGGGCTCACTGTTCCCTGTTCCACTCTAAAGAGAAGCGTGCTGCTCAGCCTTGGTTTACCCCTCCTCATCCCATCTAATCTGTGATCCTGTCTGTGTTCAGGGAGCGTGGGCCTTATTCCCCTCCTTTCTAGCAGTGGGTGCCTGCATCTGTGACCACAGACCCCGAGCTGGCTGCTCTTCCATTGTTCCATGCTCACTGGGCTTGTGTATAGTGTTTTTGTTTGTTTGTTTGTTGTTTATTGCTGCTGCTGTTATAGTTATTTAGCATCCTGCAGATTAAATCCACGACCCTCACACTGAGCTACAACTCCAGCCCTTTTATTATTTCTTATTTTGAGACAGGGTTTTGTTAAATGGCTAAAGTACCCAGGTGGGGATTGAACTTGTAATCCTCCGGTCTCAGCCTCCCAGAGTGCTGGGATTACAGGTGTGCACCACCATGCCTGAACCATCGTAGATCTTTTTAAACTAGCATTGATTATTTCTTCCTCTGTCCCTCAACTCTGGGAGTATAAAGACTCTTGCCTAAACCAAGCTCAAAGGAACATAGGTAGTCCCTTTACTGGAGTCTGCATTGGAACTATCTGGGCCTGAATTCAGTTTATCATGAGCATACTGAAAAAAGAGACACCTCACATTCCCAAGTAATATATTTATATATGATCTATCTACTTCCACACACCGTATTTATCACCTTAAAGACCTGCCTTGACAGATCATTTTCCCCTTTTCTCTCAATGTAGTGATAGCACCAGTTCCAATCTCTCAACCGGTGGGGAACCCAAGCCACCTGCACCAGCTGGTGTTTACTGCATACGTCTTGAGAGTGCATCTGCTCAGCTTCTGAAGCAATGAGCTCCACCCCTCCGCTGCCTAAGTTCCCCCTTCAGCACCTACACGTCTATACTGCTGAAGCTGATGTGTTCTGTAACCAGCACAACAGCCTTTTTCACTCTAAAGGTTGAATCAAAGAGTTTAACATTAATAAACAGCATGCACACTACCGTGACCATGGGTGTCTTTTCACCGCAGTCCCAAGCAGAGCTGGGGTTACATATGAATTGCTACACATCCAGTGACAGTGTCCCTCCCCTCCATACCGCTTAAAGGAGAATGCTTCTTGGGTCAAGTTCCAATTGATTCTTCTTCTTTTCTTTTCTTTTTTTTTTTTTTTTTTTAACCTCACCAGTTGCCTTTATCAGATCTGCACCTTTTTCCAGGCCCCATCACACATTCGGCTACACCAATCTTTTCCCTCCCTGGCCCCATTCTGCTAGAATCTGATCCCCTCCCCTTCTACACTCAGGAACAGGGGCTGACAAGCCTGGGACACGGCCTTCATCCTGCCAGCCCTCTATTAGCTTCTTGGGAGGGTCCCTGATCCTTGCATGCCTTGTCCCCATCCCCTTTCTTTTGGTACCAGGAATCGAACTCAGGACCCTGCACTTGTCAGGCAGGTCTGTGGACTGCTGAGCTATATCCCCAGTCCCCGCCTCATCTTTCTTGATTCAGTCCGCATACTGTTACATGCGAGTCCTCAGGATGTGTGTATGGAAGCCATGTTTTAAAGGAAGGAGCCTAGGATAGTGGTTTAGAATACTGTTTCGTAGTTCACATCAATTAGAAACAACACAA
The DNA here is from genome assembly GCA_004363535.1 of Dasyprocta punctata. NCBI lineage: Eukaryota > Metazoa > Chordata > Mammalia > Rodentia > Dasyproctidae > Dasyprocta > Dasyprocta punctata. The sequence continues at coordinate 22,597 of RJWM01010067.1, read as the reverse complement.
CTGCAAAAATTAGAAGTTCTGATATTATCCTCTTAGAAAAAAGTGAATAACAAAAACTGAAAAGCTCTCTCAAATATTTGTGAGGGCTGGGAGCTACAAGTGAAGGCCTTAACTGCCTGGGTTACTTGTATTTAAAAATCCTGCTGTTTGTTTTTAAACTGCAAAACTAAGAATTCATGTAAACATGGGTTTCATGTTCAAATTCCCTTTTAGGTATGTATTCAACTGTGTATTTGTTAAGTAGAAAGCACTCAGAATTTAAAATATTCTTAGCACAAAGACATTTAAAATAATATCAACTGGCAAGGGCTGGGGATACAGCTCAGCGGCACAGTGCCTGCCTGGCAAGCGTGAGGTCATGAGTTTGATTCCAGGTACCAAAAAAATAAAATAAAATAATATCAGCTGGTAACCTATAAGCACCTAGAGAGAATATTTCATTGGAAACAATGATTAGCTATAATCCATTCATTCATTCACTCATCCAAAAATATTTATTGAGCACCTACATGTGCCACTGTTCTAGCAGTTGGGGAGACAGTTCAATTAAAAATTTACCTATCTCGGTCAACTTAAATTCTAAGTGGCAAGACAAAAATAAGCACACAAATAGAATTTATTTTAGAATTTCATAGTCACTATGAAGGAAAATTCAAGCTGATCTGAAAGGACTAACCTTACCGATACAATTCCAAGGATGTGGGAAACTACTATATCGCGGTTGTACGATAAGTTAAAGCACTGAGCCACCACTATCCTTAACACAGTCCCTCTGGGCGATGATGATTAGCAAGCTCTTAGAAGCAGATCCTGGGAGCTGTGTAGGCTTAAAAGCTCTGCAATCTTGTCCTCCAAAGTCTCCATCAGCTAATAAGATGAGGTAATCAATGTGCGGCTTTTCCGTGTAATCTCCACGCAAGCCATCACCCCAGTCCCCAGACAGCATCAAATACCCAGCCTCGAATGCTCACCATTCCAGCTCAATACACATCCACAGAATGCACAACCAGAATAAAAAAGGAGGAAAAGGTGATTGGACTATGCTTCGTTAAATTGTCTTAGAAAACATTTTCTGTATTTTACAAGTAACTACATTCATTCTTCTCACACTTGAAAGTATAAGTAAACAAGTATCAGAGAAGACAAAGGGACTGTATTTAGAAACTCCTCAAATGTTTAATGGTAACTGAGGCAAAAACATAAGGGGAGTAGAAGTGCTGGTTTTAGAAAATAAATATACAAAAATATGATTTTATATATGTTTGTATGTATGTATGTGAATTGTGTTGTGAGACAACACACTTTATACACATGTTCAGTAAACATTAATTTACTTGATGCTGGAAATTTTATTTCTGCCATGGAAAATAGTCAAATAAAAGAAGTAACACATTGCCTTTGAAAAAGAGCAACTCAAGTGGACCCAGAGGACAACTGAGGTGGGTTCCCAAGGGAAGAGGCATGTCAAAGTTGGACAATCTCCTTTTTTGATAAGAATCTTTCTCCTTTTCTACGGATGACCTTTCTTATTCCTGTTTACCCTTCCTTTTCTCTCTGACACTATCTTCTCTTCCACATCTCTTATTTCCACTTCACTTACTCTGCTTAACTTAAAATAGAGCAAATGACATACTTACATGTTTGCTTTTTTTTAAGGACCATTTAACAAATGAGGTCTACCTTTAACTTGAAAGTAGCTATGGTTGTATTTCTTTTAAAGATTTCAAGCATATTTTTATATCTGATTAAGGATCCATACTGACTTTTTTTTCCTTCTTCTTCTTCTTCTTCTTTTATTTTTATTTGGTTTTGTTGTTGTTTGTTTTTGTTTTGTGGTAAAGCAAGCACCATTAAAAAGAGAATTGTCCTTCACTCTTGATGCAGAAATCAGAACAGTCTTTGATAATTTACATATTGACCACTGGAAAGCAGGAACTAGTTTAGATGATCTTTCAAGAATTTTCTATCATAATAACGACAATTACTAACATTTACTGAGGACTAGTTAAGTACCGGACATTGCTTCAAGCATTTTATACATTAACTGAATCCTGATCACAACCCTGCGAGACAGGCTGTAATTATTCCTGTTTGTAGATAAGAAAACAAGACAGAGGTTAAGTAACTTGCGCAAGTCATACAAAGGCTAAAGCCAACAACTGAATCCCAACATTTCAGGAGGCTGAGGCAGGAGAATCTACGTGAGCTCAAGGCCAGCCTGAACTACAGAATGAGATCCTGTCTTTAAAAAAAAAAAAAAAAAAGTGAAAAGAAAATGGAAATATCGAAATCACCATTCCAAGAATTGTGGGTGGTTTGTAGATACAGACAGCTCCTAGACAGGAACCAGGTACAATTATCACTAGCAGGAAGTAACAAAAAGAAAATCTTAGTAGCACCAACAGCCTTACAATTAAACTTTCACAATTAACAACTCAGGATACCCCTGCTCTTCATCTGCTGGACTCATTCATTCTGTCATAATTGGCTCATCGATATATTAACAGTTCTGTATACTGAAGAAACACCTTTTTCTTCAAAGTCTTATAAATAATAATTCATTGTTGCATTATCAAAATATGCATCACCTTCAATGTCAGAAACAAAAGAAAAGTAGCACACTATTTATTACCCCCAAGACCCCAGAGGAGTCTGAAATCTATAAGAACATAAACATCATTAACCTATATTCTTCCTGATTGTCTGGCAAGGACCAATCACATAAATTAAAACCTTCATCACCATTTACCATCCTCTTCAGAGAGCAATACTAACTAAGTTTCCATGGGCTCCATATGTTTCACCATAATTGAATTGTCTTTGGAAAATCAAAAGCTCTATTTCAACCATGCAGAAATTATTTTCGTACATGCAGCTAGAAAGTTGGAATGCAAACAGCTTCTCTGGGCTTTTGACACTACCACGACAACTTTTATCTACAAATCCCAACTCTTAGACGTTGCTCCTTAAAAGTAAGCATGTGACAAAATTTGGTTCAAAGTGTATACTGTTAATTATTTTTGCCATTTTAATGGGGGAAAAACAAACACTGAGAAATTGACACACTTCTCCTTTCTTCCCTGTTAACTTGGGTCCATCTGTTTAAAGTAACTGTGGTTATTTTCAGCAGTTAGGCAGTAGGTTTCTTATAAAAACACAAGCAGATGCCTTCTCTTAAAGATTACCCCGTTATCAAACACGAGTATGACTTTTATACCAAAGCGCCCAGGGAATGTTACTTGGCAAACCTAAAATTGCGGATTTTTTAAAAAATACCAGGTAGCAACTCAAGGTATCATTTTACATCTTCTAATTGTTTTTAGCGGTTGCTTAGTACGCACGCACACATGCACACACACACACACACACACACACATATGCACATACATACCACCCACACCACACAGGGAACTTGAGGTAATTTTTGCAACTATTTAAAAATATTTGTTGTAACATTAGATCTTTATTCACAAGTTGGCTGTCTTTAAGAATTTGTGCAGAAGAGCTCCGAAAAGTTACTTACTTAGCAGTTAATCTTTACCTGAAGTACATTTCTTTTAAATACAGAAACTCAGGTATTTTACCTGTGCTTCTGGTGTGGTGACATTCACAAGTTAGTGACACTTAATGAATATGTATGCCCTTTTCTTTTTCTTACACAGAATGAACTTGATCTTTTAAAAAGAAAACGTGGCATTCACATTTCCCATATGCAGCTCTCCTCCTCTCAACCTCCTTTTCTGTGTTTTGAAATAACATCACTGCTCCCCGAAAAACACAGTGTTTAGAAGTTGGTGTACTTTGTCCTTACTAGACAAAGTACATCAGGTCAGATAAAGGGTTAAGTTTAATTTACAGAGAAGTCCTTTATTTTCTTTATTAAAATAAAGGGATTTTTTGGATTTGGTTTGACTTTTTTGAGATAGGGTCTTGCTATGCAGTTCAGCCTGGCCTCGAACTCACAGGATTCTCGTGCCTCAGCCTCCCAATTGCTGGGATTACAAGCATATGCCACACATCCTGTCCCTAAAATAAAGTTTTATTTTTCATTACTATATTAACTGCATACATTTTTGGGGCACGGAGTGTTATTTCTGACACTCTGTTGACAGGTACTGGTCAACTCAGAGTCATTAATGTTTCCATCTCCTTGTCCTAAGTTGGTGTTCATGGCTGCAGTACTCAACAGTTAAGATATGCAATCAACCTAGATGCTCATCCACAAATGAATGGTACATTAGCCAGCTTTTCATCACTCTGATCAAATGCCTGACATAAACGGCTTAAAGGTTTATTTTGGCTCACAGTATTAGGTTTGACTCCACAGTTGCCTAGATCCAAGACCAAAACACCAGGGCAGAAGGGCATGGCGCAGGAAACCTGCCTGACTCATAGCAGTCAAGGAGAGATCGAGAGAGACAGAGACGGAGAGAGACAGAGCAAGTTCTGACTCTGCACATGGACGCTGAGGTGCTGGGAGATGGAGCAACAGCATGGAAGGCCCTAAGTTCTGGGTCCCTAAAGTTCTGCAAGGAGCATGACTGCTTTAAGAGAGAGAGAGGGGGGCCGGGAGTTTGGCTCAGTGCCTTAAGCGCCTGCCCTGGCAGGCGCGAGGCTGTGAGTTCAATCCCCGGTACCGCAAAAAAAAAAAAAAAAAAAAAAAAAAAAAAAAAAAAAAAAAAAAAAAAAAAAAAAAAAAAAAAAAAAAAAAAAAAAAAAAAAGAGAGAGAGAGAGAGGGAGGGAGGGAGAGAGACAGACAGACACACAGACAGAGAGACAGAGGGACAAGAAGGAGCAAGGGACAGTATACACCCTTCAAACTCATGTCCCCAGTGATCTAACTCTTCAGTTGTGCCTACCTCCCAATACCCCGTTCAGTTATAAACTCATGAATGGGTTGATCCACTGACGAGGTCAGTGCTGTCGTGACCCCATCACCTTCTGAAAGCCCCACCTACAAACACATGAATGTTTTGGGGGGATATTTTTGATCCAAACCATAACAAATGGATCAAGACAATGTGGTCAATATACATGGTAGAATGTTAGACAACCATTAAGAGAATGATATTCTACCACTGCACAAAATGGATAGAACTGGAGGACATCACGCTAAGTAAAATCAACCAGACACCAAAAGACAAGTACCACATGTTCTCTCTTATATATGATGTTAAAAAATCAGCTAGAATGAATAATACTGATCGCTAGAGGCTGAGAGGCAGGGAGTGGAGATAGTGGGTGACTGGATAACTGGTACCCAACACTGTGAGACAGAAGTAGTAAGTTCTACAAGAAAGGGAAAGAGGCGTGAAGGAGTGAAAATGATCTCCGTTACAGTATGAAACAAATCTGCCAATATGAAACCCATTAATCTATAAAGATGTAGTAAGTTCTGATGATCTACAAAACAGTGAGGTGACTATAGTCTACAAAAACCTAGTAAGTGTTTTATAATGATAGGAGAGGAGCTGCAAGTCTCCAAACACAAAGTCACGATAAGCAGACTTTCCTGTCGGCCCAGGCGGCTGACCGAGAGCAAGAAAGAAGAACACTGTGGCTCGGGAGCCACGCCTCGCAGCGCCCTCCCATTCTGCCTGTTGCTTTTTACTCATCTTTCCCTTTCTCTCTGGGGATTACCTGGATTTTAGGCCTGATACTGAAAGGACCCCCTCCCCCAAAACCCTCTGACCCGTTATGGCAGACTCAAGTTCCGTGCTCCAACAACTCTTTACTTCCTCTTCCCCTAGAACAAGGATGCTTAACTCCTTATATGAAATAATATTTTTAACAAGTAATAGTTACATTTATTAAGCAACTGGGTGCAGGGCATTAGTTGCTCAGGCGAATCTGTTCTTTCATTCGTTCGGTGAATGAGCTGTAACTGGGTACATGGTCATGCAACCAGAAAGGACGCTGCTCAGCCTCTCTGGCAGCCAAGTCATGGGACCTGGATGGCTCCCAGGGAAAGCGAGTGGCAGTTTTCTGGGCTTAGGCCCGTGGACACTGAGCATGTACCCACACCCTTCCCTCTCCTTCCAGCTGGGACCCAGCAAAGCCCCTGACCTAGCTTTGACTACATCCATGGAATCTGAGATAAAGGGAGATGGAGTAATACTGCCTCGGGAACCTGGGTCCCCAAAATTCTGCAAGGAAGACAACTCTTCTGCAAGCCTGTCATGCTCACCTTGTTACAGGAGCAATAAATTTAATTACATGTCCTTTGATTGATTAGATTTTGCAGTGTCTTTGTTTCAGCATAAGAAGCTTTATCGCAGCTGGTATACACATTTACTACATATAGCTCTCTGGTTTCAGTGCCTTACTTGAATTATCTCATTTATGAATCCCTGACAAAAGTCTGGAGAGAGAGAGAGAGAGACAGAGACAGAGACAGAGAGACAGAGAGACAGAGAAACAAAGAAAGAAAGAAAAAAGAACAGAACAGAACTGTTGCTACTCAAAAGGTGGAGCCACTGTTTTTCTAAGGCCAAAAGATAAAGAAGAAGGAGGGCAGGTCTGCTTGGTGCAAAGGTCAACCAATCCACCACTACAGCACATTGTTTCCTAAAAAGAAGCCTATTATTCAAATTACTTCACTCTTACTGAGATTTTTTTGTTCCATGTTATCCTTATGAAATAGAAATGAAATAGAAACATTATGAGCTCAAAGTTTAGGGATATAAATTATATTTGCTTTGCTCACAAATACCTTTGATCTACTGTTGGCTGAAACTCAAATGTGTGTAAAACTCAAAAACATTGAAGGAATCAGACAGCAAAACAAGAAACAGCATCTAGGTGGAACTCTCCACCCCATTTCTAAAATTCTACGATGCTCCTCACAGGCCTGTCTCTGAACCCCTACTTCAACACTGCAAGATAAAGGATTATTAATTCAGAATGAACTGGCTCTGGCTGTGTTTGATATTATTTATTATGAAAGAGCCCATGAAACACTGTTAGGCAACACTGGGATTTTCCCAGTAATACGAGGCCACACACCTCCACCTCTCCCAAACTTTTAGAACCAGGAGAGGTGCCAAGGGGTTATGAATTGGAGGAGGCAGACAGAGTAAAAGGAGGAGAGGGATTGGAAGATAAGCACCTTTTGTCTTCCCATCTTAAAAAAATCATTTTGCTTAAGAATCCTTTCAAGTTCCACAAAGCTCTCATAATTAAGTGCTAGCATCCAGTTATTTACTCATTCGACAAATATGAACTGAGCATTTACTGTTTGTTGAGTACTCAGCCAGACACCACATAGAGGACAGTAAGGGAAAGTAGCACCAAAGGCAAACATAAAGCAGAAACTTTCATAAAATGCAAGTGTGTGTGGTTTTTTTTCTTAACTTAAGCTTGATGAGAACTCCAGAATGTTCTTATTCTTTAACAACCTCAAAATGCACAAAGTCACACACAAGAGGCTACCTTTGCTTTCTTTCCTTCCTGTCAAACACTCCAATTATCACCACTGCATTTACACCTTGGGTCCACTACTCAACTCCCAGGGGAAGTCCCACTGCTAGACTGAGGTGGTGTCCTTCCCACAATGCCTTGCAGGAGGTCTGAATATGCATGCAAAATTCACGCTTACCCATCTGCTGCCCCTGCCTGGCTCACTAGGTTTTAATTAATAGGAGATGAGTGAACAACTCGAGTTCTTTGCCAGCATAAGCAAGCATTTCATTATTTATATAGGTTTTCTCATTCTGTGCTTGGTTTAAAAGTCAGAGGGTGAAAAAAATAAAAGGTTGGCACCCCTATAGGGTAAACTGTTTCTATAAAAAATAAAAGCTCTTCTTACACTTGATTACTGACTGTGGAAAGACGAAGCTGTCAAAATATTACCTTCTGTGGGAATAATGTGAGTGACTTGGGCTGGACCTTTGAACAGTCAGGTATGTCCCTGGAAGCCTGGTAAAGAAAATGCTCCACTCCTGTCCTCAAGAGTGGCCCAGAGTTTTCCCGCAGGAGCCCCCCTCCAGCTCTCCAAAGGGGCTCTGTCCATGCTTTCCACTTTAGGCATCATGAAAGCTCACTCAGATTTATGGTTCAGTTGTGGTTTTCAGGGAAATATTTAAAACTTCCAATTAAGAGCCCATTCAAATACTTTTTGGGGTCTCAAGAAAAAGTTTTAAAATGTAGTTTTCTTTCATTAAAAACTACCTTAAAAAAAATTACTCTGAGATCTGAAGATTTTAACCAGCACTTGTTTTCCACATGCTTATTAGAGTTCTATTTCCATCTGGACTTAAATTCTTCATGTATAACAAGAGAAATTTTTGGTAAGGGGCAGTAATTTGTTGCTGGCCCTGTTTGTAGACAGCATCATTACTGCACTGATCAATAAGATAATCACTAGACACTTACTAGAGGGAAGTAATACTGTGTAGATCTAGTCTCTGCAAAACTAGCAATAGTCACACACATGAGAGATTTAAACGGGGCGCTATGAGTGGTCAAAAGGGAAGACTCACCCTTAGGATTGGGGAAGAGGCTCAACTGGAGAGGAAGAGACAGATGTAGGAGATGCCCACATGAATTCAGAACCCTCCTATGCCTGCCACAGGTCAGCTAGAGTCCCAGGTAACCAGAGTCTTTGGACAGAGTGAGGCAGAGGACACAACAGGAACAAATACATGGACAGGGCAAAGCCCAGAGAGGGCACGGCATGCTTCTATCAGGTTGGACTCCTATATGTAAGGAAGAACGTATGATAGGAACTGAAGACTGGGTCCAAGGAATGGGAGGACTTTAAGTGACAAACTAAAGAGTTTGGCCTTTATCAAGCAGGTAACCAGGTATGGGAACTCGCTGGAAGTTCTTTAACGTAAGAGCCACACAGTGACTCTGGAGGAAGCTAAGACTCCAGGAGGGAGGGTGAAAAAGAAGCCGTGAGTAGAGAGGGGTCAATCTGTGCTCCGTCCATGAAGCAAGAGTCAAGTGCACGACAGCAGTGCTCCACAACTGGGGAGGGCGTCTTTGAGGTTTGGTACTCCACTTTAAACACTCAAGCTCATGTGAGTCCACAATCTTTTATGTACTCTCTCTTTACTTCAACCAGGTTACTTCTTGATTGGCTGCTTAAATCTATCCCTGATCATTACTTCTCCAGCAGTCACCAGCACACCAACTCCCTGTACCCACGTGGGATGGTAGTTCTTCATAAGTGCAAAGTCCTAACTCTGCCTTTCCTGCTTACCGCGTCCCGAACTATGACACAGATTACATGTTGTTTCCCTAATTGTTCATTTCCCTGTCTTCTATAGCAGAGATCTGCAAATTTCTGCTAATGATCAGACAACAAATAACTTTAGGCTTTTCAGCAAATGGTTTCTGTAGTAACTACTCAACTCTCACTGAAACATGAAAGTAGACACAGATCATAAACCAATAGGCCCAGCTCTGTTGCCATACAATGTATTTACAGATACAGGTGGCAGGCTGACAAGACGTTCAGACCACTATTTCCTCATTCTTTTTCTGTAGTAACAGAAGATTTAGTGGGATGTCTGGTTTGCAAAAGTACATTTTCCATGCATCTCTTGCAGCTAGATGTGCTCCTGGTATGGCTTTGATCAGCTGGATATGAGTGACAATGATCCATACAACTTCTTGATTAACCTCCTTCTCTGGGCTGAAATGAAATTGTGAAGAAACATCTTTGACTGTGGAGAAACTTCTCTGACTGTACAGATGGCTGTGACATTCAGTATGGCAGAAAAACAAGCTGGAAGGAATTTGTCTATTGAGATACCACATCACAGTATGGATCACATGGACTATTCTGATAAAAGATTTTTGAAAAGCACTAAAACCTTTGTGCTTGTTTAAGTCACTGCATTTTGAATATCTTAAAGATTTTGCATTTTCAAGTAAATAACTTTGTTTCAGGACTACAGAACCCTCATGATCAATCATAAACCCACACAGTGGGGCCAGATGACTTAGCACAGACCTACCATTACCACAGTAACTAATATCTAGTAAGGGCTTTACTTTGTGCTTCATGCTTATACAAGCTCTCACTTGTCTTTAAAGCAATTGTCATTCTGGTCACTTTGACAGATAAAGTTCAGAGAGGTTACAAAATATGACCAAAGTGATTGCACATACATACAAATTCAGGGACATATGACTCTTAAACACATTCTTTTCCTGAAATCAATTCCCTTGTGTCAATCTCAATCCATAGTCATACTACCAGACAAATCTAGGGTGCTATTTAGAGATGGCACTAGATTTCAGTTTTGAAACTGAAAACTGCCAATAAGATCCACTCAGTGATTGATGGCTTTGGTTTAATTATTACTGCCCTTTAAGAGCCAAGTAAACCAATGATACGAGGTTAAATGACTTGCCCAGATTCCTCTGAAAGATGCTGAGAATGCCATTAAAGTGGATCTCATCAGACAGCCCAGGTGGCTGCTAGGCAGCCCCTGCCAATGTCATCATGTCCTCTTCTACTGCCCATTAGAAGTAACAGCATGAGACTTTTACAACACCACACGCTCAGCAGAGCCTGCACAAGCAGTGGCAAAATTCACCAGCAAAAGGGAAGAGCTTTTCTCTCTAGGAAATGGGGGATCATCGACATTTGCTGTTGCCCTTCGTCTGTCGCACATAGCATCTATCTCTGCAGGGCTTGGCACCCTTCATGGATACCATCTGGTTCCATTTCCATGGCTGCCTTGGCTTTTCTTGTCCTATAAAGCCTGGAAGCCCATGGAAAGTCACGTTTACCCCGAAATTAAAGCAGAGCCAATGGCGCCAACTGATCCTGATAGAGGAATCCAAAATTCAGTTGCAAAAAACTTGAACCCTGTTTCAAATTTAAGAGGAAAGACTGTTTCAAAATCAGCCTGATATGTTTTAATGAGATAAAAATTGATTTTTTGAAAACTTCACTAATCTAACAGTTATGAAGAACAGCCAATTAAAAATTATTATAATTAACTGTTGCTACACTGACGTATAAAGTATTTGTTTTGTTATAGAAATTAGACAAAGCAAAAATCTATCTTGAGTAAAGCATAAAATTTGCATGTTCTCAATTATTCTTTTAAGCTAATTACTTTTAAAATTAGGAGAGGAGACATTCCTGAAATGGGTGTTTTTACTTTATTGAATATCTTTCTTTAACTCTTTCCAGAGCAAAACTATAGCAGACACAAAACCACACAGCTATTTGAAAGTCTTTCAAAGAATATTTGGGGATATGGAAAATCTGCTCATATATATTATGTTTATAAAAAAGTAAGTTTCAGAATAGTTTATAATAGTTATAAAAGAATGGAATAGAAAATTAATCTGGAAGTAAATACTTCAACATTTTAACAATAGTTTTCCCCTGGTAGAATAAAAAGTTTTTTTTTCTTTATATATCCAGATTTGAAAAAATTTTATATCACAATAATATATATTTTTATTTTGGTGGTGCTGAAGATTGAACCCAGGGTCTAGTGTCTGCACTCTAGATAAGCACTGTACCACTGAGCTACACCTCCCAGTCCCAGTACACATTTTTAAAAGAATAAAGAATATCATGACACTAAGGGCAGAGCCACCCCCTTTCATTGTGTTCTTTAAGAGGATGCAGAATGTGGTTTTGGGAATAGATCAAACTAATCTATGTCTGAATCATATACAGAAATCTCAAAAGAGCTTCTGAGATTAACAGAACACCAACTTTCAATGATCTGATGGTTTCCGAAAGATCAGAGGGCACCGTAACATAGCAAAACACAGAATCTCTGGAGACGGGGTCCACACTCATTATCATACAGAGCTATTATCTACATTTTATCTCCACTAAACTGACATCTCAAATGGACAGGGGGAGTGCACCTAGCACTCAAACATCTGTGACACATCATTATGACAGAATAATATTTCTAGGAATTATGATTCATGATTATTGCTTTTAAATTAAGTAAACAGCGAAAAAAAAAACCACCTATGATATTAAATATAAGTACATGTATGTCACAATTTAGTAGCAGGTAAAATCACATAGCAATCAGTTTTAATTTCACAACGGGTGACTCTAAAATTATAGAAAGCTCCCACAATTTGAAAACAGGAATCGGAGTAAAGTTTAAATCTGGAGAATGCTGTCCTCCTTCCCCCACCCACTCTTACCCGTCACGAGGCAAAACAGGGTCTGAGGCCACATATTTATTTGGAGATACTGAAAAAAAATCTGCACTGCTCAAGCTAACAAAACACTGCTCCACGTTCACACGAAGGGTCATATGATCCTCAAATGCTCTTTCTCAGACCCCATCTTTCCCTGACAAACAATATCTTCTTTCACGAAGCCAAATGATCATCAAAACAGCCTCAGCTTGAGCTCCTGTGCTTTTCAAACGATGGAACCTCTTCAGAGAGGAAAAACAGGAGTTGGAAAGACATAGTTCAGGAAAAAGAGAAGGTAGGGAGTTTCAGGAAAATGCCTGATAAAATTCCATTGCTTTTCCCAAAACAATAACAACATGGTTTCCCAAGCCCCAAATACAAAAAGTAGAGCAGAAAGTAAAAGTATGTTATATTCCTGAGCGAAACACACTTTCAGTTGGTATTTCAATGAATAGTTTGTAGCGTCATTTCATCTACAATAAAAAAAAAGAAAAGAAAAAAAGAATAGACTAAATAATCTCCACATACTTTAGTATGTTTTGCAAGACCTAAAGAAATAGCAGCCCCACTGAGAAATTGTACCTGCCTTACCTAGATATTTAATCAACTGGAGAGATTTTCAACAATGAAACAATGGAGGAAGATGCGTAACAAAACAGCGTGAGGCTGTCTAACCAGGAAATAAGCAACATGAGAGCCCAGCAGGATAACGACTGTAGAGGAGTAAGAGAAAAAAATATCACTAGGATTCTGATCTATTCGCCTAAGTATGATGAAGAAAACAAACACACCTTTCCTGTGGGCTGCCTAAGGAGGAGGCAGCGTCCCCGTCCCTCTGACTTCCATCATCCTGTTTCTGACCAGAGTCTAGGAAAGTAATGTACGACCTCAGTAGCGCTGCCTGGCCTGCACCCAAGGCGGTGACTTCAACCTCTCCACATTAATAACAAAAGCAAACCCAGCGAGCGCGCGCGGGAGAGTGCAAAAGAGATGAAAGGCTCAGGGCACACTATCTCCTCCTAAAGCAGTGAGCCAAGCCCGGCTCAGGAGCAAGAGCTCCCCCACTGAAGCACTGGGGGTCTTTCGCAAGCCACCTCATGCAATATTCAAAAACAAAAACAAAAAAAAAAAACAACCTGCAGAGAACTCTTCACAACAAAACAATCGTCACTGAGACAGACTGCAGCAGACAACGTGTGCTGGATGCCAAGGACTGTTCTAAGTGCCTCATGCTACTCAAGGAGGCCAGCAACCCCTGGAGGGAAAAGCTGCCGGCCTCAGTTTGCAAATCAGAAAACAGGCAATTACACAGTAAGAGACTCTTCAAGATGAGACTTGGATCGACTTGCATGCAGGGTGCTGGCTTCAGAAGCCACAGGCTCCTTGTCCCACACTGAGTATGGCTGTCCCCACAACCCCATACCTCAAGGGGTCTCAGACACTACTACTCCTGGGGCTACGGTTCCAGGCAAGACACTAACTTTCATCAAGTACCTACTCTGTGTTGGCCCCTTCAGAAAAGATAAATGCTCCAGTCTGTCATGTGATATCAATGGTATTAAAATGATTCCCATGCGACGGATGAAAAATGATTTTGAGGGGGTAGGTCTCTTGCGTAACGCTAGTGAGAGGTAGCACTGGGATTTGAACCTATGTGCAGGGCCGTATTCCTGCCACTACGATAACTGTCCCATCTCCTCAGTGACAGGTCCATCCTGCTAGAGGGTGACTTATCCAACAGCTGGAGAGGAGCTCCCGTACTTTCACTGATTGTTTTACAAACAAATGCAACTTGTACTATTGAGAGGAACATGGGGAGGGGAGGAAATTCTAACACAACAGCAACAAAGCTCTCAAACCATAGACAACTCCCCCAATTAGGTAAGAGAAAACCTGTACGGTATATATACATTCAATACCGGTGCAGAGAACTATGAACTCTAAGTGTATAGTACTATGTATTTCTGGTGTAATTCATATTACATTCTTAATGTCCTTGAGGAACTATTAAGAATTCTGGGATTAAACTCCTTTGTAGAGTCAAGTGCTTTTATAATCATCTCCTAACTTATTTTCTTAGTCCATGAATTTTCAAAAGAAGTTATATTCTATTTTAGGCAGACCTCCCAGAGTATATAATAATCCAAATTACTTTACATAAGCTTGAGGTGGAGTCTTGCATTAAGATGGCAGGGACAGACCATGATGGAGTTCTAGTTTTCTTTGCAGCCTTTGGTTCTATGAATTGTACCACTGCCTATCACATCAGCATACAAATTAGTATGTTTACAGCCTGGCTAAGAGGATCTTGAAATAAAATTACTAGCAGGGTGCAAAAGCCTGATGATTAAAATAGTGGAATAGGACTGTGATTCACACAAAGTGCAGAGAAGAGGGCTCAATCTTCTCATTTTATAAAGAAGAAACTAAGGCCCAAGAGTTCACTGATCTTTTCAGAGTCTCGACTAGAGTCAGTGGAAGCAACAGAACCAGAACCCAGTGCACTAACACCCAGTTCAGTGCATGGTACAGAACAGAGCCCCTCTAATGATGTAACATAATACTGTCAGCTGCCAGAGAAGGAATCGTGTCATATTTCTTGTTTCCACAACTCCTAGTAATTGCCCTGCTCAGTAATTACTAATTCCCTCTGTCGTAGGAGGAAGGGCTCAGAGATGGCATAGCAGGCTACCTCCAATTTCATTTCTAGTTTTTGATAAAGTCTAGGGTTTCAGCAAATGCTTATACGAAACAGGGCATGGAGGAGGTGAAAAGACCCAGATGTGCTGTCTTCAGGATGTCCTCTGAAAGCACACAGGACTGGCAGGCAGGAGATACTGCAAATCAGTTACCTTACACAGAACAAGACTCCTCCACTCCAAAACCAAAAACATCACACTTCCTGATCTCTAAATTCTCTTCCAACTATAAATCTTTATTATTCTGTCTGTTCCTTGAATTTTATAACTTTGACACAAATTCTTTTTTACATGAATAATTTTGTTTTCTTTTTTGTCTCTTTGAGACATGGTTTTAATATGCAGTTCGGGCTGGCTTTGAACTCACAGCGATCCTCCTGCCTCAGTTTCCCAAGCTAGGATCACAGGCACGTGCCACCATGCTTGGCAAAAATTAGTATTTTAATAAAATCATCTTGATTTGACTCTTTGTTTGGTAGACTGCATTCAAGCAGTCTCCCCAGCCCTCCCACTCTCCACTCCAGAGAACCAGGCAGAGAAGGGAACAGCTCTGGTCCACCCACATTTCCCTAACGCTAGTGTTACTGGCAAAGCTCCTAAGGTTTGGGGAATTAGGACCTGAGCGTTTTGTGTTTTACTTGTGACACAAGGAATCAAGGCTAGGTCAGTAACCCAGAAACACTGTCGGGAGGCCACGGCCCCTCCAGGGAGGCTGCTTGTTTGGTCTCTAATGAGACGTTGAGCAGAAGAGCCAGCCAACCACAGGGGTGGGAGTGTGAGTTGGTCTGAGTCTGGAGGCACAGAGTCAGAGATGGGCCAGGTCTCCCTCGGGAGAGCGCCCCCATGGGTAACCTGAAGCTGGACTGACAGATACTCGGACAAGGAAAGAACAGGAGAGATTCAGAAAAGAGAAAAAACAGAGAAACAGAGACAGAGACAGAGACAGAGACAGAGACAGATTACTTTGGAAACTCCGGGCTACTGCTTCCCAGAAAGCGTATGTTTCTGTGATCCACGTGATTCAAAATAACATGGATTTATTATATTTGTAAACTATGTGGCACTTTACTAATCGCTGTTAAGCATGAAGAGTTTTGCTAGGAAAGCACGAGTGTCAAGGAACAGAAAGGTCTGCACATAGGATTTTTCATAATGAAGAAAACCAGAATGACAATGTATTTGTATAGGATTTTACAGTTATAAATCACTTTCCTGTATACAATCTGCTCTGATCCTCACAACCACTCCCCCATGACCTTTGAAGATACTGAGGCTCAATAAGCTGATTTACAGCTAGGCGTTGGGGTGCACGCCTGTAAACACCAGCACTCTGGAAGGCTGAGGCAGGAGAACCGCAAGTTCAAGCCTAGTCTAGGGAAGTTAGTAAACTAGAAAGACCCTGTCTCAAAATAAAAAATTTTAAAAAGTGCTGGGGTTACAGGTACAGGCAAAGGCCCTGAATTCAATCCCCAATACCACCACCACCCCCCAAAAAAAAAGAAGAAGGAAAAAAAAAAGAGGCTGATTTACTTGGCCAAGAGACTGGAACTACATTAGTAAGTAGGGTATCTTCAAGTCTGTTGGGAAGTTCTTCCACCATACCACTAAGTCTCTTTAGAACTATTTTTCCTTTGGTATCACCTTTTAAGAGAACTGAAATTTATTCTTTAATTCGTAAAAGTTTTCTGTTTTAATTCCTACTATTGAACTTAGTTGCATGTTAAATACCATTAAATAATAATGGGTTGATATCTGCTCTATACCACTGGCCTGTCCTGCAAAGTATGTTCGCATCTGACACACTGAACAATCCTCAAGAGCCAATCTGGAAGCTTTACCACCACATACACTAACTTGTTGTCTCTAGGAGAAACTCCGTTCCAAGCTCCAACCATGCAACTTACAGGGGACCATTTCCAACACAGGAACACAGCTAAAAACTTTCACCACTGCAAACTCATGAAACGTCTCGCATTTCACTTTTCTTTTTCATTTCACATAAACATATACAGACATACACACAGCCTGTTTTCACCCAGCAGCATGCACGGCATGCGAAGCTAAGCGTTTCAGTGTAACAGAAGAAATGTCATAAAACTCCCACATAATATGAAGATGGACTACATAAAAAAAAAAAAAAAAAAAAAAAAAAAAAAAAAAAAAAAAAAAAAAAAAAAAAAAAAAAAAAAAAAAAAAAAAAAAAAAAAAAAAAAAAAAAAAAAAAAAAAAAAAAAAAAAACAAGAAAGAAAGAAAAAGTGGGAAAGTCCCCTCAGCCCCAAGGTTGTGCCAAAACATCTGATGTCCTCATATCTTCCGGGACTTTACAATTACTCAGCTCAGAAACTATTCTTTAAGAAAAATCAATTTAATGTCACAATGTTTCAAAAAGTTCAACAAGGACTTCTTGCCACAATAACTAACTTCTTGAGGGTCTCCAAAAGATTTGTTCTGAGAAAAATGTCTCCTTGCTAAGGGATTTCAAACACCAAAAACTGTCAGGTTTCCCGTTATTAATTTTCAACAAATCAGCAGCCTATGTGGTTGAAAGTCTGTTCATTGAGAATTACATCAATTAGTATTTAAGAAACAGCTTATAAAAGACAAACCAAAGTACAGTTGTACCAGTGACTATTAAAGTGTCCAGAATATTAGAATAAGTTCAATTCAGAAATTCTCCTGATGCTATTAACTTATTAAAAATAGATCTATCTATAACTTTTTAGATACATTTTTGTTGCCATATAGCTTCAGATGTATCTGTATGAGGCATACACAAAACCAAACAAAGCAAGAACTCTCTAACTAACTAAATATAGTATTCCACTTTTTCACCAAAAGTCATGGAAAACAAAAAAATCTGTCCAATTTTACACTACCTCAAATAGCAGATATCATGCAGTCGCAGTGGCTCAGTACCCTGCCATTTTCCCTTGAAAAGACAGACGAAGAATGATAGGGATCAAAGTAAAAAGGGTTTCTATGCATGAGAAAGTCTGAATCGCCTCATTTCTGTGACAAAGCGTCTCAGTCATCTGGTCCTCTATAATTTGTGATGAAGTGCAGCGCAAACCTGTTTAAAGCTATTTGTAATCAAAAGGTACAAACTGTGAGAACCAAGTGCTCTTGGTTATGGAGCTACGTCTTAAAATAACCACAACCAGCTAATATTTAATTTGGTGTCCTTACCTTCCTGTAAGAAATCGTAGCAAGTCACAAAGTGCCCTGACAAAATGTAACGATAGCAGAAATACCAGCTATTTCTCCATCATCGTTATATCTACTTTCTAGATATAATAAGCGAGTTTTTTTTTTTTAAGCAGGCAAATTATTGTTACTTTAAATAGCCCTTTCTCTCGATGCATGTACTTAAAATAGCTAACATGATGCCCATACCACTGCACCGGGCTGGGCCAGGAATCCACTCACATTCTGATGAGTTGGCTTTATTCTTCAGAATCTGAAAAATGCTCACCATACATCATAAATTCCTTTATAGTGGCATTGGACCTAAGTTTTTCTGGGATGTTGGTAAGTTTTTTCTGGAATATTCTGCCCTGTTGCTTATCTATGTCTATAAATTTACGTTTTCTTTTAGTTAACTTGAAAGTAGACACATGTTCAGGACTCATAAACAAACTTAAAACAAATAACCCTGCAGTCTCAAAACAATATCACTTCACAGACTTGTGCTTCTTATTCGCCCAGATCACAGTTTCCTCATGGAACGTAACGCTGTGTCGGGCTGGGGCAGGCCAGTGAGGAGCGCTGCAGGAGGCAACGTGCTAGATGAGACCTAATTCCCTTCCGATGCTAAATTTCTATTACTGGCTCGTCTCTCCCAGATCTGAGTACCTGCACAGCAGTAGTGAGCACCCGCAGGTTCTGTTTGTCATGGGGGTGTGCTCTTAGCACCTAGGGGGTAAAGACCTAGGATAGCAACCTAAGATGCAGAGGGCAGCCCCCAACAACAGTCATTAGGGCCAAAATGTCAACAGTGCTGAGGTCCAGAAGTCCTGCGATGGAGTCACAAGCTTGGGAACCTAAACAATCTGTGACATTCAGAAAATGGTGGTGGCCACTTCCTGAAGTGTCTGCTATCTTCATATTCTCAGGCAAATTAAAGGTCTTCCAGGGTCAAATAGGAAGCAGAAATCTTTCTCAGCTGTTTTTCTTCCCCATCTCCTGTCACAGAATGACCAGTGCAGGGAAACAAGCCAAACAAGCAATGGTCCCTGCCTTCCAAGTACTCCCACCCGGCAAATGAGACAAATGGTCTCCCTGACCACCCAAGTGGTAAGTGCTCGGGGAGAGAAGGCACAGATGTGCTTGCAGAGATCCACAGGATCCTCAAAAGGAAGCGAGACAGCATTTACCCAGCAGATAGGACTAAGGAGCCTTCATCACAAGATCATCTCAGTGGAAAAGTTTGATTGTATTAAAATGTGTTTTTAAGGGCTGGAGATGTAACATAGTGGAAGGGCAGAGGCCTAGCACGAACAAGGATCTGATCCCCAGCACTACAAAAACAAAAAAAAAAAATGTTTGCAACACAACGAATTGATTACAGTTGTTCCTCAGCGATGAATCTCACTCCCATCCTTCCAAGGGAGGATATAATCAAATGCTCCTCTAAGAAGACTAACAGTGCTCCAAGGGTTATTGGCTTACTGGCTCTACAATTTTTTTTGTAGGAACAAGTGGGTAAGGAAGGCCTAGCAGTCAGGGCAATGACTGCACAGTGCTAGCCACTTGCTTGTAGAGTGCTCTGGGACAATACAGGGAGCATGCAATGGTTCCTCCAAACCAAGATCTTTTTGAAAGTGAGTTCCTCTCGAACAGTGTAGACTGAGCCAAGTATCCACTAGATCAGTGATGAAGAACCTTTTGGGACTTTCAGTGATGCAAATGGCTCACTGTGCCACACACGTGCCATAGGTTTGCCACCACTGCGCTAGCCCCATGACCACCACCACAGTGGTGCTTTCAGCGCCGCCTCGGTTGGCCAACAATACCCACGCGAGCTCAGTAATACCACAGATTGTAAATGTAAGGATGACTGCTACTGTTGTAGTCAATTAAAATTCAGTTAAGAGTCCAAAGGGAAAAAATAAGAGACTTGGTATGAAATTCACACTGCACATACTCAAGCAAATGCCAAATCTAGAAAACCCAAACATACTCTGCAAGTCTCAAGAGTAAGATTCCCACGACAGAGTACGCCAGATGGGATTTAGCCTTTTCTCTGCAACACACAAAAAGCTGTTAAGCAGCTTCTTTTCTCTAAACTTAGCTAAGATACTGATCCTCCAATCAGCGTAAGTGCACATGTACTACTCACACCCAATACAAACCCTCAGTTAAAAGTCACTTGACTGTATAGACTTGGCATGTTTTACAACATTTGGCTCCATGGTCACTTTTGTACTAGGCGAGACACAGCTTCAGTAAACTCTCCTCTAGAAAGTCACACTGTTTGCAAAAAAAGAACACATTCTTGGACACTTGAACAGTTAAAATGCTACACATTTCATCTGGAAAAATCATATAAAACAGCACATTAAACTCCTTGGGAAACAAAAATACTCACAGGCAGAATAAGGTCAATACTCTCCTTGTCTTGATTCAGCCATAAATATGGAAGTGCCTAAAAGAAAACACTGTATTCTTACCTGGAGCTCACAAATTAAAAACGCAACCAAAATCACATACTGATGCCTTGGGACTGAATGTAAAAAAGACTCTGCTCCCTGCAGGAAAATCAGAAAGGGCAGGTGGGGTCCTGGGTCAGCCCACAGCGGCAGCAGCTGTGTCTCACGGTTCTACTCTTCCACTTTTTTCTTAAACTTCGCCAGACACAAGATGAGACACAAGATAAAAATCCTGGGGAGGGAGGTGATACAACTTTCACAGAAGTCAGAAAGCAGAACTACCTGAACGTTCTAGATTTGATCAAGGAAGGGACTGAAAAGAGGGAACAAAAAAACACTTGACATAGCCACACCGTGTCCTAAGGAACCAAGCAGCCATGACCAACTGCTCAGGGAAGCAGAAGTCCAGAGAAGATGAAAAGGAGGTACATACAAAGGATAAACAACGCAGGGGTGAGCTCAGAACCAAGGCAAGCAAAGACTAAAGACTTGGGGTGGCAGGGAGGGATGGCAGTGACATTCAAGCATCACTTTGAATTATTCTAACACTGCTTTTTAATAGGCCTGGTATCGAATAGAAATGCCATGATCAGTATTTGTCTTCATTTCTTGGCAATGTCTGGATAAAATAAAGACAAGAAATGAGTAACACAGTTAAGAGTGTTCATGGCTATCTTCAATGCCATCCTAAAACAGGACTAACATCAAATTGCTGTCATCTGAAAGAATAGTCTGCTGTCATTTTTCTCTTTTAATGAAGTAATTATATTAGATGAAGTTTGAGAGTATACTTATTAATTAATTAACAAAGTCAGATGAAAGATATTCAAAAGGATCTTAATGCACAATACTGCATGGACAGCAATAAGGTAACATTAGAAGAGAGATAGAGTTTGAGTACCATGTTTAAACACACACACAAATTGTACAAACAGGAATGTTGGAGATCTGGCTTAACAGTAGTTCAACACAGGAAATCAGAAGTAACACAGCTTTTTTTTTTTTTTTTTTTTTTTAAGAAAAGGAAATTCAATCCCTAACTGCATTACTAAAATGAAATAACAGATCAAGGGAAGAAACAGTCAAACTGGCATTGTCTGAGTGGAGACCACATCTGGAGAAATGAGCTAAATTCCGGGAGCAGCATTTTAAGAGAAAATTAATAATCTGGAGAAAGACAAGAATGGTTGGGAGTAGAAAAATCATGCCACATGAGAAATCACTGACGAAACTGGGAAGGTGTAGCTGACAGAACACTTGGTGGAAACACAATGCCTTTCTTCAGCTATGTAAAAGGTTACACCGGGGACATCCCCTGAACAAGTTTCAGTGTGTCAATGTCTCTCCAATACATAAATGCAAGACTCCAGCCAGCTGAACAATAAGAAAGCAAACCCGACCTCTTCAATACTGGGCACACTAATCACACAGCCTGCAACAGAATTAGGCGCTTTGGCACTGTGTCACATGGTTGACTCATCATGATTTGAGGCCCAATTTAAACCGCAGTTTTCCCTCGTGACCACACTTCACAGCTGTTGGTCTCAGCAGTTATCACCAAGAGACATCACCTTATCTGTTTGCTCAGTGTCAGTCTTTTACCCACGAGGATGTAAGCGTCAGGAGGGGACAGGCTTATTTCTGTACACAGCTCATACTCAGCACGGGGGAAATAAGAATCCTGGCTCACAGCAGACGGTTAGCAAATATGCTGAATAAAGGAATGATTGTTAAGCAAACAAACAAGCTATCATAGGGACAAAAAATCCAGGGCAAGACAGTAGCCTCGCTCTGTGTACCTCCAAGCACTAGACATTATAGGAGGGCAGACATCAATGTGAAGAGAAACTTTGTTTTAGAGTTATCCCACAGCAGAACAAAGTCCTCCAAGGAGTATGGTCTTGTTCTCTGTAACTGAATCTACTAAACTACTGTAGATGTGGAAGGAACAGGAAATCTGCATTTTCAGGATGCTTGAATTAGGTAGCCTCACGTATTTTCAAGTCTGTGATTCTTCACAGAGTTCCACAGTATCAGAGGGATGATGGGGCTGCCCCACCAGGAAGACCACCTCACGGAGTTTCACCCTTCCCTCCAGACCACTTGG
>RJWM01010066.1:0-65165 GCA_004363535.1 Dasyprocta punctata | reverse complement strand
TTGATCCCCGGTGCCGGGAAAAAAATAAAATAAAATCAATGAGGCAATGAGGGAGGGGGGTCTGTGTTTGCAGTAGTGGCTTTATGTTTTATCTTTTATATTTTTTTGTGGCACTGGGGATTGAACTCACAACCTTGTGCCTGCCAGACAGGTGCTTAAGCCACTGAGCCAAACTCCCAGCCCTAGTTTTTTAAGACAGGGTGGCACTATGTAGCTCAGGTCAGCCTTGTGCTCACCTTGTAGCCCAAGCTGGCCTCGAACTCACAATGTTCCTCCTACCTCAGCCTCCCGAGTGCTGGGATTAAAGGCGTGCGCCACCAAGGCCGGCTAGTAGTGGCTTTATTTTTTTTTTATTTTTTTGCGGCATCAGGGATCGAACTCACAGCCTCGCGCCTGCCAGGCAGGCGCTTAAACTGCTGAGCCAAACTCCTGGCCCTGGTTTTTTTGCGGCAGGGTCGCACTATGTAGCTCAGGCCGGCCTTGCGCTCGTGTTGTAGCCCAAGCCGGCCTCGAACTCACAACGCTCCGCCTACCTCAGCCTCCGGAGTGCTGGGATTAAAGGCGTGCGCCACCACGCCCGGCTTAGTAGTGGCTTTAAAAGAAGAAAGACCGACCCATGGGCAAACCAACACTGACTGAGGTGAGGACAGATGAAGAAGCAGTGCTGCAAGGATGGAGAGGGTTCTAGATACGTCTCAAGAGGACTCACACACACGGAGCCCATGGAGTCACTGCTAGTGGGGATGCGGGAGGTGGCAGGGGAGGGCTGGTTCCAGAGTATGTGTGGATGGCAAATCTGCTTACCTGGCTGGGGAGAGGCACTGAGAGAGGTTGGGAGGAGAGGAAACAGGATGTCCTTGGTTTGGGGTGTGGGCCCGGAGCTCTCTGGAGGGGTGTGAGCTGGGACTGCCCAAGGGGGCTGGCACTGGGAGAGGACAGGCGTAGCTGGGGGAAGGGCAGGCATCAAACACCGTGTGTCCTACCCTCGGGAGGCAGGACCTGAACCCAGGGATTGCTTGTGCTACTCGGGATCCCGTAGGGGAAAAGGACAGGCTGTGATGGTGTCCCTCCACCAGCAGGGGGCCACAGTGACTGTGCGCTACAGAGAAGCGACACAACGAAGTGTTTAACAGATTCTGGCCTGGCAAAAAAGTTTCCCAGAGCCTGGTTCCCCCTCACAGCGCCTCACCACACCTTCTCACTAGTAGAGCAGAGCAGTCAGGCCTCTGAGGGGTTTAGGGCAGAAGCCAGTGTTGTAGGTGTTTGAGGAGACAGAGGCAGAATAGTGGGCATCTGGGAGTTGGGAACATGTTATGAGGTTGCATAATTCATAAAGAGGGGAGTGATAATATTCTTGATCATTTAAACAGTATTGTGCAATACAGCAAAGAAAAATACATAAAACATCCAAGTGCAGTTTAACGGGTGGCCACAGAAGGACCAGCCAGATTGGTAGAACACAATGGCACCCCAACACCCCCAGGCCCTGCCAGCAACCTGACGCTTATGGTAATCACCTTCTTGCTTTTCTGTCAACTTTTACTACTTCATACTGCATCCCTAAACAATATCGTTTGACATTGCCTGCTTTAGAACTTTTATGAATGGATCACCCCTAAGGCTGGTGGCTTCTCTTTGCTGAGCTCCACCCACACTGCCACACTTGGCTGTGGGGTGAGCGTTTCTCCGGCAGGATTCCATTCTGCAACACAGCGTGCTCAACGTCTCATCTGATGGCCGAGGGGTACCCCAGCCGGGACCAGGCCTGGCTGTGATGCAACCTTCTGCCCACTCCCGCCTAGGCTGCCCTCAGAAATGCATTTAGGACAACCCGTTTTTGTTCGTTTCTTTTGCAGTACTGGGGACTGAACCCAGGACCTCACACATGCTAGGCAAGAGCTGTAGCCCCAACCTTTTTCAACTATTTTGAGACAGGGTCTTGATAAGTTGCCCAGGCTGGCCTCGGCCTTCCCATCTGCCCGCCCTAGCCTCCCCAGTGGCTGAGATTACAGTTGCAGGGGTGTCACCACAGCTGGCTATGACGACCCATTTACATCAACCATTTGGTAGAGACACAAGCACTTGGTTTTCCTACCTAGCTCAGGGCTGTCCTTGGGGACTGCTAAACACGAATAAATGTACTGAATGCCGAGCTCAGTGAAAGCACGGCCCACGTTTATCTTTCGGGTTATGTCCCCAACACGGGACCTTGTACCCAAAATAGAGATAAGTACTTTATCGGATGAGGACCCAAACAGTCTTTGGGTGAATGTTAAAAGATGGTGAACTTTGGGGTGTACTTCATCTTCAAAATAACTCGTTAGGAAAGAGAATAAGGCTCCCAAAACAGACCCAGGGGATCTGAAGGACCAGAGGCATTTGCACAGAAGGAAGGACATTCCAGCAACAAGTGGGTGCCTGTGAGGAGCAGAGGAGCACGGTGGGGAGGGGAGGGTTCGACGGGACCCTCGGGGCATAGGGTGCCGGGCGCCTCTGACCGCAGGTACAGGGAGGCTCGGCTGATCTGACCCCGGACCACTGCTAAGCTGTGCTAAAATGCACGGTGCTTTGTAAGTGCTTTACATGGATTACGTGGGTTCTCGGGCCGCGCCGGGAGGTGGCGGTGTGGTCGTGTGCTAAGGCCGCGCCGCGTTCAAGTTCAAGCTCCGGGTCGGGAGGGAGCTTCCCGGCATTCGCGGCTTGTTAATAACTTAAAGAAGGCGCCAGGCCAAGGCTGGGACGCCGAGCGCAGCGCGGCCCGCGGGCAGACGGCTCCTCGCCGGGCCGCGCGGCCTCCCCCTCCCCCCTCCACCCGTCCCCGGGGAGCAGGGCCAGGCCGCCCCGCCGGCGCGGAGGGAGGAGGACGTCGCCCTCCCGCGGGGCCGCGCAGCGCCGCCCCAGCCAACTCGCCGGGACTCGGCCCCGGGCTCCGCGCCGGCGCCCCGGGCAACGCCGCCCGCGCGCGCCGCCCCGGGCCTCAGCCTCGCGCCGGCCCCGCCCCGGCCGCCCTTCCCCCTCCCCGCCGCCCCTCCCCCTCCCCCGCCCCCGCCGCCGCCTCCGCCTCCGCCCGCCGCCCCGGCCGCGTCGGGTAAACCTGTTTGGCGAGGCGGCCGCGCCGGGGCGGATCGAGCGGCCGGCGGCTCCCTCGCGGCTCGCGGCGTCGGGGCCCGTGGCGCGGCGGCCGCCCTCGGCCCCGGAGCCCCTCGGCGGCGCCACCATGTACTCGGGAGCCGGCCCCGGTGAGTCTGCTGCGCGGCGCGCGCCCTCCGGCCCGCGGCGGTTGGCGGCCGGGCGGGGCGGGTCCGGGGCCGAAGCCCGCGCGGGGTGGACGCGCAGCCCCGGCCTCCGGGCCCGGTCAGCGGCCGGGCGCCCCGCGCGGCCTGGGCCTCCCGGCGCCTCGGGCCTGCGCCCCGGCGGGCGGGCGGCGCTGTAGGCCGAGGCCGGCGCCCTCCTCGCCGCGCGGGCCGGCGGGAGCCCAGGGCCTGGAGCGCGCGGCGCCCTGGTCCCTCTGGCCGGCGCCTCGTCGCCCTTCCCCGGAGGGAGTCTGCAGATGCTGAATTTTGGCCTATTCCCCTGGGCTAGGACTGCGGACTGGGAGGGATGGGGAGCGGTACCCGGGGTCCCTGAGACCGTGCGCGGCGCATTTTCATTCCACGCACGCCGTCCTGCTTATTCAAGTGCTAATTGCCTTTTACAATTTACTCGGAGAGGTAAGGAGATGTGTCGGCCTCATTAGCACCCTTCTTACTCGTCAGCCCCTCTTCTTGGTAAAGTTCCAAAAAACTTCAAGCGGTACCCACCCCCACCCCATTTTCAATGGAGAGTGGAGTGGCCGTTTACTTACTGGGCCAAGAAAACGGTCAAGTGTTCTGCTGCTTTTTCGCTTTCTCCCGCCAGGCACGTGGCTCCTAAATTTCCCGGCTGCCCCGCCACTGGGACGGGACACTGCCTTCCTGATCGCCTTTGTCCGCCAGACTCCAGTCCCCGCGCTGCCCCAGGCCTGTCTACCTGGCCCGGTGTGAGGAGCTTCACAAATCCTTTTCCCTCCAGATCTGCTCCGAATCGTGGGGTTTACGAACCTCCCTGATCCCCTTCGATCCCTGCATGGTGGCCCCACGGCTGTGTCTGCGTAGTTAGTTCTGTGCCTTGTGAATTTTGTCGCCGGCCCCCACCCCTACCCCCGTGTCACTTAGAAAGCTTCTCCAAGACTCTCCGACCGACTTACAGACCCTTCTGGGTTCTCCGTGGTTTGGTTGAAGGAAGGTTTAACCCTGCACCTAGGAGATTCCACCGTCCCCAGGGCTGATGTTGACGTATGGGCAGCTCAGGCAGCTGCTTCCTCCCCTCCAAGTGGAGACGCTATCAGCCCCTTAGGTAGTGTGGGAGTCTTGCAGCCCACCTGTAAAGGAGCTTGGCAGGGTCAGCCATGAAGCTGTAGGCCTTTTCAGGTTATCAGTTTAAAAGTTGGAGGCCTGGAAAAAAATGAAGAACCTGGAGAGTCATCCTTCCACTTTGTTTTCTTATTGATCCAGTGAGCTTGCTGAAGTTGGTGGCCCTCATTTTGGAGACAGGCAGTGGAGGCTCAGAGTGAGTAAAAACTCCACCAAGGTCATGGAGCCAGCACCCGTGAGAGCAGCCTGTCTGATTCTACCTCTCATTCTGCATACTTGCCTTGGAGAAGTGACTTTCTGTGCCTTTTGACCTTGACCCACAGTAAGAAATACCTGTTATGTCCAGACTAGATCAGCTATGCCCACCTTCTTGTAACTGAAACAAGATCTTGAGGAAGCAACAGGCGGATTGTGTGTACTGCTGTGTGTCTAGCGCTGGGGTGTCAGCTGGTCTGCTGCCTTTTCTTTTTTTTTCAAAGATAGGATCTTGCTATGTTGTTAAGGCTGACCTTGAATTTGCTATGTAGCTAAGGCGGGCCTCGAACTTGCTTCTGCCTCAACCTTCCAAGTGCTGAGATTACAGGCGTGTGCCACCACACCCAGCCTGGTCTGCTGCATTTTAAAAACTGCGTTAGCCATCTGGATCTCCAGGTGCACTTCTGGTCACTAACAGCGTTGAAGATGGCTGCTGTGGTATGGGCTGCTGCGTGGTGGCATGGCGAGAGACAGCCCCTTTACTCAGCCAGCTTTGGTTGGGAAATAGTAAATGTCTATAGGATAATACTTCGCTAATGGCAGGATGAGAATGAACCCAAATTTCAGGTGTGTGTGCTGTAATTATAAGGCTGTGATGTGGTTCAATTTTATTCTATACACTAAAGCTTTTAGTTGTGTTTAAAAGGAATCTTTGGAATAGAATGTCTTCAGTAAGACCCTTTATTTATTTTTTGTCCTGAAAATCGAACTCAGGACCTTGCATTTGCCAGGCAGGTGCTTGTACCACTGTGCTATATCCCAAGTCCAATGAGACTCTTCAATACTATATATATTTTTAAACATGTATACACACACACACACACACACACACATATATATATATATATATATATATATATATATATATATATAATTTTTTGAGACAGGGTCTTGCTATGTAATTCAGACTGTCCTTGAACTCACTTTGTAGCCCAAGCTGGCCTGGGACTTATAGGGATTCTCCAGCCTCAGTCTCCCAAGTGCTGGGATTATAGGTCTGCATCCCTCTACCCCATTTGTATTTTCTAATTTAGAATAATGAAAAGACATTCCATATGATTGTAGAAAAGTTAAAATTGCTTTACTACTTCCAATTGCTCAGTATGTTACTGAGCAAATTGCTAAGTAAATTAATTTGAGGGAGTACTGAAATAAGAGTTCGAGGAAGCAATGGGTGGACTGTGTGTACTACTGTGTATACTAATGGGGATAGAACTCATGCCCTTCACAGTAAGCTACATCCCCAGGTCCCAGTCCTTGTTTATTTTATTTTGAGATGGGGTCTCACTGTCGTTAAGTTGCCTAGGGAGGGCTCTAACTTGCAGTCATCCTCCCTCTCAACCTCCCAGAGTTTGGAGATTACCAGCATGTAACCCTGTATCTGGTTTAAATACATTCTTTGTCTTTGTCTTTGTCTTTGTTTTTGTCTTTGTCTTTGTCTTTGTCTTTGCCTTTGTCTTTGTTTTTGTTTCTGTTTTGAGACAGGGTCTCACTCTGTAGTTCAGGCTAGCATTAAACTCACTGTGTAGCCCAGGCTGACCTTGAACTCGAGGCAGTCCTCTTGCCTCAGCCTCCCAAGTGCTGGGATTGCAGACGTGTGCCACCATTCCTGGTTTAAATACATTAATTTTTAAAATAGTTTAGTAGATTTGTATTATGCTTATTATAAGCAAATATTGTTACATATGTGAAATTAATCTCTGGACTATAAAGTCAGAAATGTTACAGTTTCTTCGTTTTCCTGAGGAATTGGAAGGTGTTAATGGTGCAGGATAGGTGGATTCTGTACTGATCCTAAAACTCCATAGACAAAACTGCGGTAGTTAAGCCGGGCGTGGTGGCACACGCCTTTAATCCTAGCACTCGGGAGGCTGAGGTAGGAGGAACATTGTGAGTTCGAGGCCTGCTTGGGCTACAACGCAAACGCAAGACCGGCCTGAGCTACACAGTGCCACCCTGCCTCAAAAAACCAGGGCCGGGAGTTTGGCTCAGTGACTTAAGCGCCTATATGACAGGCGCGAGGTTGTGAGTTCAATCCCTAGTGCCACAAAAAAAAAAGAAACAACTACAGTAGTTAGTTGTGGGATTTTCCTTTTTCTTTTCTCTCTCTCTCTCTCTCTCTCTCTCTCTCTCTTTTCCACTTAAAGATTTTAAATAGTATCTAAGGAATTGCCTCCTCAAGGGGTTGGTTTCTGTGGGTTTGCTCAAACTCCTGCTGGTACGCTTCTGGTGGATTTGCTACACAGTTTAACTCTGGGACATGTGAGACTTGGTAGAGAGTTGTCTGAACAGGATAGTGACTTTGAGAATACTCAACCTTCACTCTGGTTTCTAGTACCAATTAATTCCCCTGCACCCCCATTCTCTCACCCCCGGATGTCCCAGTGATGGTGTCCTTTGCTGTGTTGACCAGGGCTGCAAGGCGTGGTGGTGTGGTATTTATGTTGGCTCCCTGAGTCCATCGTAAACCTTGTGGAAGAACTTAAGTAAGTGTGTGAAAAAGATGCAAAAGCTTTGACTCCTAAAGCCTTTACAGTTTTAACGAGCAGCATTATGTTTCAATTTCTGGTTTCTGTGTCAAGCTTTAACAACACTGGCCTGGTTTATTCTTCATGATGTGTAAGCAACATTCTAATATAGCATGCCAGTCTGATAAAAGGTATTTTGTTTTGTGGGTTGTTATTGGGGACTTTGAAATGTAACACTTTATTTTATTTTTTTGACAGCATCTCCTCCTGCTGTGTAGTTTGGGCTGGCCTTCAACTCTCTAACTTACCATGTAGCCCATGCTGGCCTCAACTCTCAGTGATACCCCTGCCTCAGCTTCCCTGGTTCTGGGGTTACAGGCATACACCACCGTGCCTAGACTTGAATTTTTTTTTTTTTTTTTTTTTTTTTTTTTTTTTTTTTTTTTTTTTTTTTTTTTTTTTTTTTTTTTTTTGTGGCACCAGGGATCAAACTCACAGCCTCATGCCTGCCAGACAGGCACTTAAGCCACTGAGCCAAACTCCTGGCCTGTTTTTTGAGGCAGGGTCGCACTATGTAGCTCAGGCCGGCCTTGAACTTGGGTTGTAGCCCAAGCTGGGCTCAAACTCACAGCGCCCTGCCTACCTCAGCCTCCTGCGTGCTGGGATTAAATAGACTTGATTTCTTCAGTGTGTATTGTGAAATAAGTTTTAAAACACATAGTAGAGTGACGAGTATGATGCTTTAACATCTATTTATCACCAAGCCTCAGCAGTTATCAGAATCTTCTACTTTTGCTTTCCCATTTTTCTTTGTGGGTATTTTCTCTCTTTTTTTCTTTGTGGGTATTTTCTCTCTCTTTTTTTCTTTGTGAGTATTCTCGCTCTCTTTTTCTCTTTGTGGGTATTTCCTTTCTTTTTTTTTTTAATTTTTTTTTTTTCTTTACGGATATTTTCTAAAGCAGATCCAGACCTATTATTCCGTCCCTGGCACATATGTGTGCTTGCAGGGTGCAGGGAATTTTAAATGCGATCCACTGCCATTGTCACACTGGTTGCTCATCAGTTCTGTCATTCTCAGGAACATGATTGCGGTTGGTGGTTGTTTTAGATCCTGAATTTTAATAAAAGTTTTTACTTCAATTTTAGTTTCTCTCTTCTAAGATTATTTATTGGAGCCTTGACAGCTACACAGATAAGTTTTTAAAATATCTTTCCTTCAGAGTAGGTATCTTACTAGTTTTCCTTCCTCCCTGTCTCTGTCCCTGTCTCCGTCTCTCTTTCTTTCTTTTAGACAGGGCCCCCATCTGTGTAGTCCAAACTGGCCTTGAACCCACTACATAGCCCAGGCTGGTCTTGAACTTGCAGCAGTTCTCCTGCCTCAGCATCCCAATTGCTGGGACCACATCAGTTTGTTTAATTAGTTCTAGAAAGACTCTCACGTTCAAAATCCTCCTTCGTTGGTTTCCCTATTCTGTTGAGGCTACTGAGTAGAGACCCATTTGCTTACGACCGTAATTCCTTCATACTTAGTGATGTTTTGGGGCAGGTCTCTTTGTGTTGCAGCAGAATCCTGTTTTTTATGTGGTACTCTTTAAGCAGAAGTGACATGACATGCAGAGATACTTGTGGATCATGGGTAATAGATTTCTTACAATGATTGAAGTAAGATGGATTCCTCTTCCCAGTTTTGGTCTGGGGGAGAGGGGACTGGGTTCTGACCTCTTCACCCTCTCCCCCCATCCAGTCCTGAGCAGTCTCTGCCCTCACTCCACTAGCTTGTCCTCAGTTGAGGACCGCAGCATGCACCCCCAGTGGCCTGAACAAGACCTGTTCTTTTCATTCTAGTTAGTTAAAGTCATGCTCGCATTGTGGTGAAGGGTCATCAAGTTACACTGGCCTACCTACCTACTTACCCTTCTTTTCTCTTCTCACCCATTACCGCTTCAAGGTGCTGCGGTTCAAGCCCAGGACCTCACGCCTATTAGGCAAGCAGTTTATCTCTGAGTTGTGCCCCCAGCTCATGATTCATTTTTTCACAAGTTTAAGAACCTGAAACCACTATTCATTCTCTGGTCACTTGCTCTCTGCGACCAAATAATCAGGCACTTTGAGCTGTACTCAGTGACCGTACAGTTTATCATCCAAATGGGAGCTTGTCATTATTTTCCTGGGACAGTAGGCACACCGAGGGTGGGATGTTGGGTCTCTGGCTGAGGCTGGTACTGGGCTTA
Organism: Dasyprocta punctata; assembly: GCA_004363535.1. Classification (NCBI taxonomy): domain Eukaryota; kingdom Metazoa; phylum Chordata; class Mammalia; order Rodentia; family Dasyproctidae; genus Dasyprocta; species Dasyprocta punctata. Next base: position 55,820 of record RJWM01010066.1, on the reverse strand, counting down.
GAGATGGTGGCTTGGACACTTGGAACATGTGTGGCTCCTCAGGGACTTTGCCCTTCCTGAAGTGTTCGTCATGTTGGTAGGGTGGGAATGTGGAGTCTGAGCAGAGGTTTCAGAATAGCCGTTGCAGTCCTGAGTGGGGAGCCTTCAGGGTGTACAGGAGGCAACCAAGTGCCTGCCCAACTTTGTCGAGTGTTGGACCAGGAGCCCCACTTTTTTTTTTTTTTTAAATATCACTGGGGATTGAACCCAGGGCCTTTACACTGAGCTATATTTCCAGCCCATTTTTAATTTTTAATTTTATTTTTAATTGGCTTTAAATTTTTATTTGTCAGGTTCTTGACTAAATTCCCCAGGCTAGGGATCCTAGCAGTCTTCCTGTTTCAGCCTTCCTAAGTGTGGAGATTACATGTGTGTACCACCATGTCTGGCTTGAAAGTCCCACTTGGCATCTTTCTTTCCTCAAGGACATGGTGAGAGTGGTGCACAGATAGGAGGAATCTGGTCATTAGGTCCAGCCGTATCTTCCTCCGCTTGTGTAGTGTGGGGTGTTTCCTCATCCAGGACTGGGGGGCTGGGGCCTGTGTTCCCTCCACCTATGTTTCCTGTGACCTGGTTGCTCCTCTGCTCTCTTCCCATGTGGCCACATGTGGCTAAAGGAAATGGGCACATTCCTCACCTTACCTTGGGAGTGTTTCCTCGGGTTTGGTAATTTTGGAGACAGAAAAGAAGGCTGTACTGGGGCAGGCAGAGAGGGCCAGAGGTGGTGCCCAGATCCAGCCTGCAGAGCTTGGCCCCCACCTACCTGGCCTACGGCATTTCTTGTTTAATGTTTTAATGTAGACCCTATGACCAGGCAGTTCCAGGGTCCGGTAGGCCTAGAAGCATCTGCGTTGTTGATGCACAAAGTAGAATATTGTAGGGAATCAAAGGGATTTTAACGTCCTGCCCATGTGCCACCTGGAGACCCGAGGCAGTGATAGAAGTGGTCAGCGTGATCCCCTCCCGGAGGGGCACCATGGGAGGAGGCGGATGCCGCTGCTCAGGGCGGAGGAGGGCACGGTAGAGGTACAGTGCAGGAGTGAAGAGTTTGTTTGGGGCCTGGGAGCTGGGTGCTGTTGGTTTTCTAAGGAGAAGAATTGGGGCCTGGGAAGTTTTGGTGGAATTTGGGAAGGTCGGGCATGCTCCCCTGGCAGACTGTGAGCTGTGGCCATGAAACCTTCCTGTCATTCCAGTGAGAGGAGAGGAAGGGGCCCAGGATGCTTCCGCATGGGGGCAGGCAGGGAAGCTGCAAGAGGCCCCTCTGCTTCCCAAATGTGGAGGAGGGTCAGGTGGTCAGACATGTTCTAGCCAGGTCATTTCGGCAGTACTGCAGGTGGGGGTGTACTGGGGGCAGATGGGAATGGAAGAGGGCAAGGAGGAATTGTAGGTGTGTGGTCAGGGTTAGGGTGTAGGGTAATTAGGGTATGCCTCCCTTGGGGCTGCCATGGCTGGCGCTTGAGTCAGCTGCCCTGGGCCACAGCTGGCTGGTCCTGGGAAGTGGATCCAGAGCCCCCCCAAAGGCCTTTCCAGTCTGCTCCTGAAGACCTTGGAAGTAGGTATTTCACAGGCCAGGCGGCTGCAGTGGGCAGGGCTGAGGACTTCCAATGCTGAAAGTAGTGAGGTGAGGTAGAAAGGGGTCAGAGCAGACCCTAGGGAGTATGTGGTCAGGAGTAGAGCTGAGGAAAGAGTCCATGCCAGGAACTTGGGGGCCTCTCCAGGAGGTAGGGGCCTTGTGTGGAGTTGGCAAGTTGGGTGTCCCCCAGCAAGGGCTTTTTCTCTATGGATCAAAAGCAGTTAGTCTGACTGTAGCACTCTTTGTAGCACTCTTTTCTGAGAAAGCTTAAAGATCTGATTTCAGTGGCCATGGTGACTTCAGGGTGCTGGAATTGTGGTTTGTCTGCTGCTTCATTGAGAATTGGGCAGAAAGGACCTTTAAGGGTGTTGCTGAGGATTCAGCAGGTGCAGTGGAAACTGCTATGTACACGGTTCAGACTCTGTGGCCCAGACCAAACAGAACTGTAGCAAGGCTTAGACCCAGGAATTTCAGGAGGTTTCTAACCCAGATCCCTCTTGTAAACAACTGGGCTGGTATGGTAGCTCAGTGGTAGAGTACTTGGCTAGCAAGCATGAGGCCCTACATTCCATCGCCAGCTTTGAAAGGGAAAAAAAAAAAAAAAAGCTGATTGGCTGTAGTGGTGCCTTTAGTCCCGCTACCTAGGCAGCTGAAGCACGATCACAAGTTGGAGGCCAACCTGGGCAATTTGGGGAGACTAAGATGTAAAAAAAAAAAAAGTTGAGGCTGTGGCCTATTACTCCCTGGGTTCAATTCCCAGTAATGGAAAAAGGAGGGGAAAAAAATCAAGATCGGAGTTGTGGAATTGTGTAAGCAACATCCATCTCCTGAAAGTCCTACTGCAGTGGTAACTCGAGGGCAGCATTTTTGAGTTTTCCACATTATTTCGGGGTGTTTTGCTTTGAATTTTAGTGCATACTGAAGAGTAAGTGTACAGAGTTTGATCTGGCAGTTGCACCTAAAAAGGTACCAAAACTAAGGTTCATAAGTCATAATTTTGTCTGGTTTGTCTCATAAAATGAAACTGTTGGGATTTTATCTTTCATAACGTCCTGTCCAGGTGTTGTGGAGGAACTTGGGCCCAGTGCGCTTGCTCCTGTCCTCTGAGGGCCTGCGGGTGTGCTGTCCTTGGGCCATTCCTTTTGCTCTGCTCGTGGCAGGGCCACACTTGAGTCCTGTAACCAGGCTCATGTGCAACATGATGGGGCATGCTCTGGGGTAAGGGGGTGGTATTTGGGCACTGCGTTGGGGGGCTTACTTGAGTTGGAGTCATAGTGACTGTTGCTCCCTTTATTTGGCACTTGGTGCTCCTAGAATCCTGGGTACCCAGTTGAGCAGTGAATGCGGAAATTGAGTCAGGTTCCCAGACACAGCAATTTCCCTGGGCCTTAGAATGAGCAAGTGGTGGAATCCCTTATTATGTTTGTGGTAATAAAGGAATTACTAGAGTAATACAATAGTGGAGGAGGGGAAGAAGGGAGGAAGCTGAGTATGATGTGAGGGCTGCAGGATCCCCCTCTTCATCAGAGGAAACGGGGACCCTGGGTGGTGGACTGAGGTCAGGTAGGGTGATGCACGCACAGCGCAGTTGCTCACCATGTGCGCGGGCTGCTGGGCATCATGCATCTGCTGCAGTTGCTATCTCCCGTGCCTGGCCATTCCACCTCACCTTTCTGCAGCAGGCAGGAGTGTGGAGCTGATCCGCGCTCTTTGTTGACCTCTGGGTCTTTCCTTTGCAAGCAGGGAAGGGAAATTTTTAGAAAAGCATGTCCCCAAGAGAGAGCACACCTCCAAGCTTGATGTCCATCCTGGTTTGTAAGGCCTGTCTCCAGGACAGGAGAGTACCTTGGCTCTGTGCCCAGGCTCGTATTCCTGGTGTGTGCTAGCGTAGACTCTGATGGGTGCAGGTCGTGGTGCACATGCAGATTAATGCTGGCTGGGGTTGTAGACTGGCCTTCCCTGCTCAAAGTCTGAATTGCCAGCCAAAAGAGCACTAATCCTGTCGCTGGGTCATGACCCTGTCACAGCGAGTGGGACTGACAGACAGTGTCAGCTGCTGTGGTTTCCATGAGTGGTTGCATAGCGGCCTATGGAACATTACTGGGATGTTGCCCTGGTCTCTCTGGGCACTACTGCTTCCTGGGGGAGAGTGTAACTTAAGAGTGTTAACTCTAGGATGCTACAGGAGCGGCCATGTGGGCCCAGTTCCCAGGGTGCCTGATCACAACATATACTATAAACTGCTGGCGCAGAAAGCTTTTGGAGGATGAGCAGCCAGGGGCACCCCCCAGGGGGAGCCTCCCAGTCCTTAGCTCCCTCAAGGAGTGCAGGGCATTTTCTTAGATTCACTTGAAGCGGGCACTGTGGACATTGCCAGCCATTGCAGGACCTGCGTGGAGTAACTAGAGAAAAGAAGCCTGAACCTTCACCCTGCATGGACAGTGCAAGCCACACACTGGCAAGTGAAGTGGAAGTATGTCTGGCATGCGCCACAGAGCAAAATGCTCCATGGGAGGGTGGGGCTGGACTGGCTGGGGCAGGTAGCCCTGTGATCTGTGCAACCCATAAGAAAGGAGCAAGGACCAGAGGCAGGGAGGCAGATAGCCCCAGGGAGGGCAGGGCCCGGGTGAGGTGAGGACTGAGAAGTCACCAGTCCTTTGTGCATTGCCACATCACCCTATCACAGATGTCCTGGAAGGCTTCTCGGCATGATGGATGTGTGGTAGTGTATCTGCACATGACCTGAAGCTTGTGGTTGCTGGACCACACGTGGTCAAAGTCACCCCAGTATGGATTTCCAGGTGGATTGAATCAGGATGTCAGGACCTGGACCTTTCTCGCTGTTCCTGCTGTTCACTGTGAAAGATGCAGGCCAGGTTGGGCAGCCATGTGCCCGTGGCCTAGGTGTAGTAGCCATGTCCTTTGGGTTGTGGAGTTGTTCTGTGTGGTGGGCGTTGCCTGCGAGTCGGCCAGCTGAGCTGGAGCCTTGTTTTGTGCAGGCTCTACTTCCTGGGTTTGTTTTGGCAGTGACTCCCCACCCACAGGGCTGGGGTTGTCCTTGCTGCTCGTGCTTTTGATCATTGATCTCTGGGCTCTGTTCATTCACTGGGTGACATGTGATGCACATATATTTTGATTCTACTACAAATCAATTATCCCTGGTCAATTACCCAGTTCTTGGTGCTTTTTTTTTTTTTTTTTGCGGCACCGGGGATCAAACTCATAGCCTCACGCCTGCCAAACAGGCGCTTAAACCACTGAGCCAAACTCCCAGCCCTAAAAATATCTTTCTTTCTTTTTTATTTTCTTGTGGCACCAAGGAATCAAACTCACAGCCTTGCGCCTGCCAGACAGGCACTTAAGCCACTGAGCCAAACTCTGGGCCCTTCTTGGTGCATTTTGAGGACAGAAGGAAGGAGGGCCAGTGAGTGGTATGGAAGCTGGCTTCAGTACTGGGCATGAGTGAGGTCAGAGGGCCAAGGTGCTGCTCGGGGAGCTAGGGCTATGGGTAGTGGGACACCAGGGAGCCGAGCAGGTGGGTGACAGGCTGTGGTTACAGTGCCTGAGTGTTATGATTTGTGTCTAGATGTCCCCACAAAACTTCTTGCTGTCATAGGACTTTTTCAGAGGTGGCTGAATCTAGAGTGTTGATGCTGGAATTACGGGTGTGTGATTAGTAAATCAGTCCATTGATTGGCTTGGCATAGTTCTGGGTAGGACTAAGGGTGTGTGTGCTACCCCCACCCTAGGGCGGGTAGCTGCACATACTATAAGGGACAGAAAGAGCTGTGTCTCTCTTGTTACTTTTGCTGGCTTCCACTGCCATGAGCTGTTGCCTCTCCGCCATGTACCACCTTGCCTTGGAGTGAGGCATTTATGGACTGAAATCTCTATACCCTGTGATTAAATACATGTGTTCTCTCTTAACTTTGGGCATCATGTGCTGGGATGGGGAGTAGTGGCTCACACTTGCAAATTTGTAATCCCAGCACTCCTGAGGCTGAGGCAGGAGGATCATTGTGAATTTGAGACCAACCTGGGATACAAAGTGAGTTCAAGGCCAGCCTGAACTGCATAGTGAGACCCTGTCTCAAAAAGACAAAAATAGGGCTGGGAGTTTGGCTCAGTGGCTTAAGCGCCTGTCTGGCAGGTATGAGGTTGTGAGTTCAATCCCCGGTGCCACCAAAAAAAAAAAAAAAGAGAGAGAGAGAGATTTCAAAAAGACAAAAAATAAAAAACAAAAACAAAAGTACAAGAAGAACTTGGGTGTCGGTATTTTGTCTCAGCAATGAGAAAAGTAAGACACTGAGGGAAGGTGGGAGTGCAAAAGCTGGTGTCCTTCGTGACCGTGGGGAAGAGCAGCGAGGCTGAGCTTCTGATGTGGACATGCTTAATTTAAGGGGATTCTAAGACAGGAGAAAGTCCATTGTGTTTGCTTTACCAAATAAGGTGTTTTGCCTTGTGGCCTTCTCTCTGTCTCCCTCCTTCCTCTGGTTGTAAGCCCCTTGGTGCCTGGGATCCTCTTGGTCACTTTGTTTTTTTTACTGGTATGGAACCCGGAGCCTTAATCCTAAACTAAATCCCAAGCTCTTTTTTAAAATTTTTAATTCTGAGACAGGGTCAGGCTGTCACTAAATTGCCCATGCTGAACTTGAACTAGCCATCCTTGTGCCTCAGTCTCCTATAGTGCTAAGATTTCGGGTGTGCACCACCACACCTGGCAATCATCTTGGTTACTTTTTATCTTCCCAGGACCTGCTCTGTGATCTTTTTGGGCTACATTTAGTTATTTAAAAATTGATTAAAAACCTAAAAAATTGATTTAAGAGTTACATGTGTATTGAAACTGTTCATGGTTGGCAAGTCGCACAGGTACCCCACAGAGCTACCTTCTTATGTCCTACCTCTTCCCATGTCCCAGTCCTTGGTGGCACTGCTTTCTTCTGCCCAGCTGTGTGGAAAAGGAGGCCACATCTGTCCATCCTTGTAGTGGGCATTGCCAGCTCCAAGCCACGTGGAGGGAGGTGGACCACAGGGCCACCTCTGTCAATCCTGGCTTGAATGGAGAGGATGTCCACAGGTTGTCATGAGCTGTCAGCAGGCAGACAGTGAGCTGATCTTTCCACCCCTCACTCCTTCCAGTTCATGGACAAATCGGTTCTAGGCCAGGCCGGGTCAGCGTGTCACCCTGTCATCCACAGTGCCTACCTGACTGGCCTAGTTGGTGAAGGCCAACCCCTCCCTCTGCTCCCTTAGGTGTCATCCAGAAGCTGCCCCCTCAGGGGACAGGCAGGGGGGCAGGGAAAGCTGGGGGACTGGGTGTGGGTGGCTGAGGGTGAAACCCAGACCCATCCCTGGTGGCCAGGAGCTGATCGTGTGCTCTGCTGTGTGTGCTCCGCTGAGGGCAGGTGCAGTAATGGCCCCAGTGCTCTGGAGTGGGGCAGTGGGAGCCCCTGGATCATGTGTGTGGTTACTATGACTTGAGACTGAGGCCTGATTTGTAGTTTCCCTGGGATATGGAGTCCTTTGAAAGAGGACTCTGGTTTTTCTATTATCCAAGGCTAGTGAGGAAAAAATAGATGTCTCGGGGAAAAATTCTTTGATAAGGAAGTGGTATAAAATAAATAGAAAAAATGTTAAGAACCCTGGGTGGCGTGTGCATGTGTGTTATCTGTATCTATACCTGTGCATCTGTCTCTGTGTCCGAGTCTGTCTGTCTTTACAAGCACAGTGCAGAACTGGGTTGGCCCTTGGAAGGATTAGAATCTCTTTGCATTATAGTCCTTTGTCATGAGAGTCCCAGCTGTCTGGGGTACTGTGTTTTGGAGGAGGCTGCGCCTAGGTCCGGCTTCCTGGAGAAGGTGCCATGGTGGGTTATCATTGTCTGCCATGGGAAGGGCGGTGCCCTGGCCTATGGTCTGTCCTAAAGGATGAGGTCGAAGTTGTGGCTTGTAAGAAAGACAACAGCTCAAAAGAAAGAAAAAAAAAAAAAAAAAAAAGACAGCTCTCCTGAGCTTTCCCATGGTACCAGGTATAACTCCAATGAATATTTGTTTGAAATGTGGTTTGAATTTTATTTTTGTATATTTTTGTCAAAACCAGGTGTTTTTAAGCTCATGTTATAGAATGACATGTGTTAAGAGTATTTCAAAGTAGTCTTTCCTGCTAATAGATCTTACTGCTGTGGCACAGGCGATGTTCATTGCTTCCCAGGGCTCAGTCAGGACACAATCCTCAATGGTTCCCACTTGCTGGGTGAGAGGTTTTTCTTAGCCTTGATCCCAGTCTGACCCAGCGGTACTCTCAGCTGCTCTGCAAGCTGCTTGTCTGGTCTGACCCAGGGGATCTGCATTGTTAACAAAGGAAAAAAAAAATGACCAGTGTTTCCGAAGGACTGAAACTTTCAAGATGTCAGTCTTTAAAACAAAACAAAACAACTAATAAAAAAGGGTTGGTAAGGATGTGGAGAAACTCAAGCCTGTGTAATGTGCTAATAGAAACTTAAAGTACTGAAAGTATTAGACTTAAAGTAGGTTTAAAGTATTAGATTAAAAATGAACAGTTCAGTGATACTTATATATTGCAATATTGTGTGGCCATTTCCTCCACCTAGTTCCAAAACACTTAAATTACCCAAAAGAGGAACTGTGTACCCTTTAAGTCCCATTCCACCTCTCAAAAACCACTAATCTGCTCTGTTTCTGTGGCTTTACCTAGTCTGGATTTTTTTTTTTTTTTTTTTTTTTTTTGGTACTGGAGAACAACCTCACGACTTCACACTTGCCAGGCAGGCACTGTGCCACTGAGCTATATCCCCAGCTGGATATGTTTTATTAATAGAATTGTACAGGGTATATGACCCTTTGTGTCTGGCTGTTTTCGTTTAGTTATGTGTTTTCAAGGTTCACTTTCAGTGTGTGTCAGAACTCCACCCTCATCTCCGTTGTTTTGAGTCAGGTCTTGCTCTGTGCTTGGGCTGCCCTCAAGCAGTCCTCCCTCAGCCTCCAAGGTGCAGCAACCACTCCTGACCCAGCACTTCATTTCTTTTTATTGCCATATAATAGTCCAGTGTTTCGACCTCCCACAATTTATCCATTCGTCCATTTTGGGTTGATAATGAGTTTTTTTTTTTTTAACTGAAGGATTTTTTTATTTTGAAAGAAATTGATGAGTGCAATCCTGTGGAACCAATGTCTGTTACAGAAATTCTTTTCAAAAGTAAATGAAAAGCCCCTTTTATTTATATATTAATTTCTGAAAACAAATCATAAGGTCTGCTTTGTTCTATTTAACTATAAATGCTACACATTTACAAACTGAAATCAAAGAAATGGGCAGTATATAGAGTAAATGAAATCTTTCAAAGAATAAAATTGCTTCGCAGTCTACTGTGTTTTCAAAGCTGACTCTCATCAAGTCTGGTGATAACGACTTCATAATGCTGCTTCGAACACTTGGGTGCATGGTGTTTTTTGGGGGAGGGATACCGGGACTCGAACTCAGTGCCTCATGCTTGTCAGGCAGGTGCTGTGCCATTGTGCTAAATTCCTGGCCCTGGGTACGTGTTTTTGCATAGACATAATGTTTTCACTTTTCTTGTGCTTATACCTGGGCATGGACTTGCTGGGTTATGTGGCAACTCAGTGTGTAACTTTTTAAGAAACTGCAGAGCTGTTTTCCATAGCAGCTGTACCATTTAAAGCTGCCATTACCACATTACACAGGCTTGAGTTCTCCACATCCTTACCAACCCTTGTCATTGGCATCTTGGTTGTTTAGATGATGAAGAACTGAAGTAACAAACCATTTCTGGCATTTTTTATTAGTTTTCAGGCTGGGGTAAAGTATCAGATTTACGTACATTTTTCTCAAACACCTATTTCTTTATGATAGAGTGCAGAGTGTATGAACCTCAATAAAAAGGTGGATAAAGAGACAAAATTCAGAATGCAGATCAGCCTGGTCCTCTGAGGTCAGAGGAGCACTCTGATAAGCATGGGGGCCAACTCTGTGCCAGGCATGAGACCTGCTGCTGGGGAGAGGTTGAGTGCAACTTGGCTCCTGCCGTCTGGACTCAGAGCATCATGAGCACCAGTGTGAATTCATTGGTCCCTCATAGATCCATGGGAAGCTGCAGGTGTCTTTTTGCAGGGAACATGGGGTAAAGGGCACGGTCTTCTGGCAGGCGGGGGCAGAGGCTCCCTGGCCACCCCAGACGGACACACGTACCGCATGTGCAGGGTGCCCAGCAGAGCACAGCAGGGTCATATGGGCCTCTGGGTTTGGGGCGTGGATGGGTGCACTTCACTGACTGGAGAGACCAGATTCATATTGTTTGTAGTCTTTGGAAAAAAGTTTTGAAGGACTTTTTCTTGTGGAAAATTTCAAATTTGTATATTAGAGAAGAAAATGTGAGAACTCCTTATTGTGACCTATAGCTTTAGGAATTCAGTCCAACCTTGCTACCCCCATTCGCCTTCTGTGGTTTGAAGCGTCTTGTCATTTTATTCATAGATGTCTTCACTACCTCCCTTCCTTCTCTTGCTTTCTCTTTTGTGCTAGGGATTGAGTCTAGGGCCTTGCACATGCTTGACCACTGAGCTATACCCAACCTCTAAATATTCTTTTAATGGTTTGAAATGATTTCAGATACACAGAAAAGTGTTCAGAATGGTTTGGAATGCCCTGGTCAGCTCCTTCTAATGTCACTGTCTTCTCTAATCACGGGATGGTGACAAACCAGGAAATACATCAGTGTAGTTCTCTGACCTCATCTGCTGGTCTGTTGCGTATTTGGCTGTTTGTCTGGCTGTTGTGTGTTTTCTGTGTATTCTGTGTCTATTTCTGGAGCCCTTTCCAGCACTTCACTCGTGTTATCATGTCTGTAACAGTTCCTCAGTCTGACTTGTCTTTGTGATCCTGATTTGGGGCCCTTTTTGAGGGGTGGGGCACCTGTGTTTTCTTGTGACCCCATCATATTTTTGAACACTTTCCTTCTATCAGATGCTCTAGGCTTGTGGTGTACTTTTTCCTACCCCGTCCCATTTCATCAGTGAGCTCTTGCTCCTTTTATTGGAGGCTGGCATTAGAAGCCAAGATCTGGGTGCTGGAAGTGCAGAGTGCTGCTGGGGTGCCCTGGTCCTCTCCGTGGAAATGGCCAGCAGACACTGCGCTTATACCATGCACTTCATGTATCCTTCTAATATGAAAAGCCACAAGTTTGCACTGTTGTTTCTGATTCAAACCCAACACCACAGGGTTTATTCTAGCCTCCCTCTCTTTGTTTATGGCTTGTCATTACCCACAGTGTATTCGCCTGTTTGTCTAAACCCAGTGTGTACTTGAAGTAGTTTTGGGCTTCAACCCTGTTCCTGTGAGCAGCAGACTGACTGACAGAGCACTGGCATGCACATCACTCTTTGCCCTTAGCTCTGCCTCACAGTTAGGACATGTTTACCAAGGTTACTTAGGTTGGTTGATTTCTTCTCTACCTCTGCAGTGTGGCTGGCACAGTTGTAGAGCTCACATGGCTCCAGTCACCTGTCTTCAGTGCCTCTTCCAGTCACCTGTCTTCAGTGCTCCTGGCTGTCTGACAGCTTTCTTCTAAGCTATGCATTTCAGACCCCATGCATGCCATGTTACTGCCTTGTGTGTCTGCATCTGTGTGTCCAGGTCTCCTAAGGCATAAAGAACAGTGCAGTGTATGGATGGCACTGAGAAGCCAGGAGTGCAGAGTGAGATGGTCACTTGTGTCACAGTTAAAATCTGAACCAGCTGGAAGAGTCCCCAAGCCCTGACTTCTTCCTTGCTGTTGGAGAGTTGTTCCTGGTACTGTCCCCTGGGCTATTGTCCTCTGGCATTGCTACCAAGTATGTGTCAGAGCCCTGAAGGGTTAGGCTGGCTATTTGCTACCTGTTGATGGCATGTGTACAGTTAGGGCGGTGGTGCAGTCATGGTCTCTGTGTGCTATGATAAGGCTCTGACAGTGTCCCCGTCACAGCTCAGTGTTATCTCACCAGGAGTGGGGCACTGAACCTCCCCACGCCCTGCAGCACCATGTCGGTTTCTTAGTCTATACCGGGACCACAGACAGGTTTGCCTTTGATTCAGAGTTAATTTTTTAAAGTTATTCTTCATGCTAAAAAGGAATACATGCTTACTTCAGAGATTTTCAATGATAGATAAATAGAAAGAAACAAAATCACCTTTAATAAGCCGGGCGTGGTGGCGCACGCCTTTAATCCCAGCACTTGGGAGGCTGAGGTAGGGGGAGCGTTGTGAGTTCGAGGCTGGCTTGGACTATAACGCGAGCACAAGGCTGGCCTGAGCTCCACAGTGCAACCCTGCCTCAAAAAACCAGGGCCAGAATTTGGCTCAGTGACTTAAGCGCCTGTCTGACAGGCGCAAGGTTTTGAGTTCAATCCCTGGTGCCGCAAAACAACAACAACAACAACAACAAAACACCTTTAATATTATCTTCAACAAGTGGCTGGTAGTGTATTTCTAGGTCTTTTGTTCTGTTCATGTGGATGTTGGGGTTGGCCTACATTTATTTTTTTTCTTTTTACCTACTATCTCAAGCATTTCAGAGTAGTGCTTATTTTTTCATGGGGGAGCTAGGTTGATGACCACTTTTAAGGTAAAAAGAGGACCTACTTTGGATCAGATGGTGGATGCCATGGGGCGGACCATGCATGTGGTCAGCCGTGGTCAGTTCCTGATTATTAGCTACCTCCTAGCTGTGTATTTGGCATGTCACCAGCACCTCTCCCACCCCTGCCTCTGACCCCTCACTTGATGCAGTGAACATAAGAGTTGGTGCTTTCCTCGGAGAACTACTGTGGAGATTTGAGGAGTGAGCAAGTCCTTTTGTCAGCAGCTTGTTATTACTGTCACTGTCGTGGACACTCCTAGGACACCTACCTCTCTTCCATCAGCCCTTTCTGCAGTCTCTAGTACAGTGTTGGGGATGATCTGGTGACCTGCCTCTCACGCCTAAGAGCTGGCCTATCTTGCTGCATCCTTACATCCAGCAGTTAGTAGCCGAGAGCAGTGTCAGAGCCTTTTCCTCAGGCTGCTGAGCAAAATCGCAGGGACACTTAGGTGTGAGCCGTTAATGCTAAGAAGGCCTGTCTCTTTGTAAGTTGCCTGCTACCATTGCCCTCTGGGAAGGAACTGCACCGACGACAACATGAGGTGGAAAGAAATCTTCCATTCTGAGCTTCTTTTCAGTCTTGGTGTGAGCCTGAAGCAGTGGGCAGCTTCAGGGCCCTGAGTGCATCCTGGGCTTACACTTAGTTCTGCTCCTCACTCAGCTCTCTGGGCCTGTTTCCCCTTCTGTAAAAGGGAGATAATAGTGCTGGCTGTTATTGTTAATTATTGCAATTACCAGCCATGCATTAATATAAAAATTATATATCATAAGTATTAGCACGATTACCATAATGCATTATATTTTTACATTTGACATTGAGTAATATATACTTAGTTACCTTAAATTGTTGATTATAACTGATTGTCAATATGATTATGTTATTGTTACTAATTGTTACAATTGTCATAATAGCAGTAACTTATTTGAAGGGAAAATGATTTGATTTCTGGAGAGAACTCCTGATGCCTAGGAAGGGCTTGGTGCACATTATTGATTTTAACGTGGTTGTTGAGGGGTGGAAGAGGTGTCATAGCTCCTTTGAGAAGTGTGACATTACTGTAGGGCTCTGAAAATTGTATGGGTATCACCTAGATTAGCAGGTTGCTGGTGCGCGGTGAGTGGGTGGGGTCCTCATCTCTGCCTTGGACCGTGGTGTGACTATATTGTCCCTTTGAAATAACTGTCTGAGTGAGCCCTGTGTAGCCTTGTGGCTGTCAGTGCCCAGCATTTTCCATCATGTTCTGAGGACAGAGAGAGAGATTGTAGATTAGAGATTGCAAGTTGATATGGTTGAGTGATGTTGGCATGTGGTTCTCATAAAATGTTCTTTTTGAGTGGGAATAAATATCTTTTGTTCTTAGGGACTTTGCTAGCCTTTGGTCCCTGTTGTTCACCAGGACATTGTCAAAGTTTTCTAAAGAAAGCCACAGAAGAAGCAGAGCAGACACTTGAGTGCTGAAACTCAATAATGTGATTTAATTCAAGCCAGACCTTGGAGAGCTGAGGTGCACAGGGGGAAACGTCTCTGTCACTGGCAATGCTGTGGAGAGTGCTAGAGATGGATGTACAGGAAGATCATCCTGTTTTAACAGAAGAGCTCTGAGTAGGGCAGAATTTCATTTACCTATTTATCTCCCAAACTAGGACTCAGAGTTAGGTCACGGGTAGTAAGTACTGGGTCACCCCCGGGGTCTGGGAAGTGCCCCCAGGTGTAGGACTGTAGCTGCGGTGCACATAGCTGGACTGTGGTCCAGGCATTAGACCCTGAAGGATGCATTAGTTGGATTAGAACTGGTGTACAGAACTGTATCAGGGAATTCTTTGAAATAGAGCAAACTTCATCAAGGCATAAAAGAGAAAAATTAACTTAGTGGGTTTGAATTTTCCAGCATTTTAATTGAAGAACTGAATGGATTTTATTTAAGATGCTATTTTGAGTAAGTGAATGCTGACTTGAGTTTTCCTCTTGCCTTTGTTGACCATAACTTAGTGAGTGCTATGTGCAGTGACCTTGCAGAGCTCTGGACAGTGGGGTCTCCACCAGCCATCTCCCATCCCCACAGCACCCCCACCCCACAGACATTTCAGGCATTTTCTTAAGCTGCTCCTGCCTCTTACTGATGTCTGAGGTCATTTTCACATGCTTTTATGAAGGATGATGGCACAAATTGGGTAATAGGATAAAAGGTCTCTTTCAGATTCGCTCTATCATTTTCCCCCTTTTACATCAGAATAAAGGGATGCTGTGCTCTGAGGTGGTGGCTGGGGAACCAAGGAGGAAAGCAGATACTTCCTAGTTGTTCAGGGTAGCCCTTCTCCTTCTGTGGCTTGCCTTGCATTGTACCCTAACTTTCACCTTTTAGGTTACCCCGTCGGCACTGAAGTAGGGAGCTGGAGCAGGAGAGCACTGACACTCAGTGGTGGGCTTTGTCTTCTCTGGTAGGTCCTGATGATGGAACTTGGGGGCCTTGCACATGCCAGGCAAGGGCTTCACCACTGAGCTACAGCCCAGCCCAGGCTTTTTTCTTTTCTTCTATTTTAAAGGTTAAACTAACAGAGAAAAGGGGAGCGTATAGTGGCTTTCCCGAAGTCTTGGTGTGGTTTCCTCTCCCCGGTTCTGGATGTCATAATGCTCCTAATTCCAGCCTGGTGAGGAGCATTCTGGTCCTGTAAGCCGTTCTTGCCCTGCAGCCAGGTCGGGGAGCTGTTTGCTCCCTCCTGGGGGAGAGTACACCTGTTTGTTGAGCTCTTTTCCCTGGTGCACTTTTATGTGTTTCAAAGAGAATGATGTTTGCTGTGTTTAGAGTTGAGCACTTGATAAATAATTGTTTGAACTGAAGTAACTAGGTAAACTTATGATTTACCAAAATTAAAAAAAAAAAATGAACAGGAAGTATGGGGTCAGTGAATTTTCTGGGATTCCAGAACTTCAGTATCTGCACAGACAGTGTGTGGCATGTGTCTGTTCTGGGCTGTGGAGAGTAGGAGGAAATAACTAGGTTAAAAACAAAGACATTTGGTTTTTGTTTCATATTTTTGAGGATTGAACTCAGGGCTTTTGCACTGAGCAATATTCCAGCAATTAAAAAATTTTTTAATTTTTTATTTTGAGACAGGATCTTGCTAATTTGCTGAGTTCCCCAGGCTGGGATCAAGTTTACAGGTGGACATCACCACACCTGGGATAGGATGGTTTTATATGCTTTTCCCAGTGGGTTCTGATCTACTTAAAGCAAAACATGGGTGAGTGGTGCAGCCCCCGTAAAGTGTCTGCTTGGCTCCTTAGCACCAGTCATCCCTCTTGAGTGTTGGCCTTATTGCTGGAGAGTTGTGCATGCTTACTGGGACAAGGGACAAGGCAGCAATCCATCATCTGTTTCTGGTCTTGGTGCTGTGCCCTTCCTGTGGTTCTCTGTGCTCCTGATACCCTTCTTTGCAATCTCTCTCTTGCTGAGCCTCTGTTCCTCCCTCCCTTTGCTGTATTGAGCACTTGCTCTGTTCAGGACTCTATTCCAGGTGCTGTAGAGAAAGCAGTGACCAGAGTGGGGCATTCTTATGTGCAGGGAGCCCATGATCAGGTGGAGGCAGTGGCACAGAGGTCAGGACGGGGAGCCTTGTACACTAGTACAAAAGCACATGGTGGGGAAGAAAGGCTACAGTGTGCCACCTTGGGAGCCTCTAGATGAGGACCAGCTTGTGGTGGTGGGCATGTGGCAGAGGTGTGGTGGCCCTGGGTGGCTGAAGCCCAAGAGGGAGGAGGAGGCAATGGATGGGCAATGGGAAGGGCAGCTGTGTCATCTTGCTGTGGCCACATTCCATGGAGGATCTGAGAGGTTGCTAACTCTTTGTAGACTATATCCTGACCCAGAGCCAGGCATGGGACACCCTAGGGCCCCATGACACGGGATGTTGTACCATGTGGCCCCTTGGTCTTGTTGCCCATCCTTAGCCCCTTTTCTGCTAGTGGAAGTTTATTCTTCTTGTGACCTGCTCAAGATGGGCACCTTAAGAAACCTTGCCAAATAGCTAAGGATCTGCTGGCCCTTTCCCCAGAGTCATACAGCAGTGGCTTGCAGCTGAATATTTACTTCACCTCATCTCACGTTATACATGGCCACTGTGTCTGTGTCCTCATTACATGTTGGCCCTGGAGAAGGGGTTACAGGTCCTGGATTCTACCTTTCATCTTAGCACACAGAATATTAGGGTTCAATGGGCATTGGGGTCTAAGCTGTGGGGCATACGGAGGGCCTTGTGCTGAGTGAGGAGCAGAGTGTCCCAGGGAGACGGGTGCTACACCCACAGGGACTGCAGATGTTGGCTGGCCAGGTGGGCACTATCCTGCAGAGCCCATTCAGCCCAGGGTTGAGTAGACACCATTCTGTGGGCCAGCAGGTGACCTTCTGTCACTTTTTGAAGCAATTAGAGAACTTGAGGATAATAACCTGGCAGACATTCCTCCTTACTACTTCTGTCCTCTCCCTGGTGGTCAGGGCCCTTCCAGGCATAGCCTGCTCCCACAGGCCAGGATGTGGCATACTTTTTGGCCAGGACTGCTGCAGAAAAGGCTCACCAACCCATGCCTGCCCTCAACCTTCCATTACTGTGTGGTTTTGAGGAATGAGAAGTGTCTGCCCAGGTCCACTGCCAGCTTGGCTATCTGCCCCATCCACAGGCAGTGTAGGGGTCTAAGTAGTGCCAGAAGGGGTATCACAGGTAGAGAAACTGTGCCCCACTGGCCAGGGTCCCTGCAAAGGGACAGGGTAGGTCAGATAGGATTTTGGAACCCATGGACTTGCTGCCAGCTCTGGAGGGGATGGAGGCTGGTAGCAGCACTGAGGTTAGCACTCCTTCCAGCAACAGTAAGCACAGGGCAGGGACAGCCACTTTCTGACCAGCAATCTCTGTCTCATACAGCACTAATACCTGGAAAACAGTAGCTGTGCTGACCCAAGCTAGAGCATACCAAGCCCTGGCTCCCCCATGCTGCTGTATCGTGGGTAATGGTGCCTGAAGAGGGTCCAAGGTCAGTGAGTGTCTTCTCCAACAAGGCCCTGGGGAGGTCTCAGCTCCTCTCCTGGGGGAGTGTGAATAACCCAGTGCTGGACAGCCATAGATCAGGTGTTATTCACATGGGGGCAAAACACAAAACAAAATAGTAACCCTGGATGTGAGGGGAATCTGGCTATGACTTGTTACCCCATTTTATCTCCAGGATTCATTCAGCTGATCTGGCTGGCTAGGGACACACTTTCCTCCCTCACCGTTCCATGTGTGTCCCTTTTGAAGCTGCGTCCTTGGTTGAAGAGGGCAACCACCCCGATAAAGAAGGACCGTTTCTTCGATGAAGGGTATGCGACTAGCTGTGCTCTCCTGCTAGAACCTCCAAACAAGCTCTCAAAATAGTCATCCTGTGAAGGGCAGTTAGTGGTGTTAGGTGCCTTCACCGTGTTGTGCAACCACCACTGTGAATTCCCGACATTTTCATCACCCCAGAGGGAAACCCTGTGCCCAGCAGCAGTGACCTCAGTCCTCCCCAGCCCAGGCAACCACAGTCTGTCCCTGCCACGGTGGGTCTGCCTGCTCTGGGCCTTTTACTTGTATGAATGGTATAGCAGCGGCCTCTTGTGGATGGCTCCTTTTGCATCAGTGTTTTCAAGCTCATCCATGTTGCTGTATGTAGGTCAGTACCCAGCGCCTTGTTATGGGTGTGTAGTGTTCCACTTTGGGTGTAAATACTGCATTTTGTTTACACTCTCTTGTCTGTGGACATTTGGGTTGTTTAAACATTTTGTGATTTTTAGCATAGAATTGTTGGTTTGCTGTAGCTTCAAGCCCCTGCTAGAATTATAAACGTGTAACTTTAACAGGACACATCAGCCTATCAGCTGCTTCACTCTGAGCTGAAAGCATGAGAGCAGTGTGTAGTGGGTCGACATCTACCATGTGTGTCCTGGGTCCTCCTGAGGGGCCAGGTCTGTGAGGCTCCTCAGGTGAATCAAAGTGCCCTGGTTTTTCGAGGCAGGGTCGCACTATGTAGCTCAGGCCGACCTTGCGGCTTGCGTTGTAGCCCAAGCCGGCCTCGAACTCACAACGCTCCGCCTACCTCAGCCTCCTGAGTGCTGGGATTAAAGGCGTGCGCCACCACGCCCGGCTGGTAGTTATCTTTTATTTGGAAGTAGTTAGTCCTGAGCTGTACTCTGTCCTATAGAAGTTAGCTAATGGGTCTGTCTCTGAACCTAACACATCTGAAACTTTTCTTGTGGATACCTATTAATGTAACTGTTCTTGCTTTGCCCAGCTGATTTGAAGCCTTTGAGCTGGTTTGCTGGTGGCTTCCTGCTCCTTTATTGAAAGTTCCTGCTGTCGCACTTGCTCACATTTGTCATCTTTTTTTTCTTTGCACTGGAAATCAAACTCAGGACCTTGCACTTGCCAGGCAAGCACTGTGCCACTGAGCTATATCCCTGGCCCCATCGTTCCTTTTCTTGTTCAACTTGACAGTCAAGAGAAAACTGCTGGGAATTAAATCCCAGTGTGGATCAGTGTAGTATGAAGGTCTTGTCAGTAGCCTCTAACACACCTTTGTTTAGAAAACCCTGATGAAAGCTGCAGCCCCCCTCTGTGCTCCAAGCACAGGTGACCCACAAAGCTGTCTTGAACTGTAGGGAGGACCACCCCATCCCACCCTTCTCCTGGGCCAGGGGCTCTCCTCTGTCATGGCTTTTTTTTTTTTTTTTAATTTAAGCTTTAGGAAATACTTTCAGGGTTGGAGAGGTAGGTTGGTACAAGATCACAGGGTTTCCTGCCCAGCACTGCCAAAAAAAAAGAGACGAGAATAATAACTTTTAAGTTTTACATATGCATAAAAGGAGAGAGTCTGTTATCCTTTGTCACCAGCTTCAAGAACTGACAGCACCTGGCTGGTCTTACTTCCTAACATCCAGATTCTGAGGCAGAGCCCCATGTGACTTTGTTGATCTGCAAAGTCCTAATGTGTGTCTGAGAGGTACAGATGCTTCAGGGACTCAGTCCCAGCACCATGACCTGTGACAAATGTCAGTCTTCAGCACTGTCAAATGTATGTCAGGACTCAGGCTTCCCTAGGTGTCTTGAGAATGGTTTCTTAGTTTTGGTTTGAGTGGCCTGGGTCCCTGCCAGCTTTCCGCTGCAGTTTGTCTTGTGTGATTTCAAGCTCTTAATGGTGACCAGCAGCCAAGAAGAGCTGTCCTGAAGAGAGGCCACATCGTTGGTGACTCTCCCATGGTGAAAGCATGTGCTAGTCACTCTGATGAATTTAAGAATGTGCATTTTCCATTGTGTCATTTCCCTGGTGCTCTTCAAAACTTTGAAGCTTAAAACAACATTTACTACTGTGCTGGAGCCTCCAGGGCCACAGGGTCTGTGTGATGGGCTCCACCGCCTAGATGTCAGGACTCATGGAAGGTGGAGTTTTAGAAGGGGCCAGAAGCTGGCAGGTGCTTGTGCTCACCTAGCTGAGCCTGAGTCATGGAAGGGGCCAAGTCATGCACCCCTATTGAAGCCCTGGTCATTGGCTACTGTGTGGATGAACTGCAAACACCTGGTGGCAACAGGTTTTAAATCCTCAGTACAGAAAAAAATTGAAGCATCCATAGCTCTCAGGTGCTACTGTGTAGTTGCCAGAAGTGTCAGAGAGACAAGGGCTGACTGCTTCGTTGGGATGTTGAGAAGGTCATTAAGAGTGGTTTTGTGACCATGCTAAAAGCCACTATATTGTATCCTTTAGAATGGTTGAAATGATGAATTTTTCTATTAAGAAAGAAAACCTGGCTCTTGGTCATTTCGTGCATATTGACCAACACAGCTTTGCACCTGCAGCTCTGTTGTGAACTTGAAGGCCCTGCACACCTAACTTTGAGGTATGCGTGGATGGTTGGATGAATTCAAGTGGATGATATTTCGGGTTCTGTCTTATGCTGAACAGAGCTACGGGGCCCACAAGACCCAGTCTCCACCTCTGCCTCTTTGTAACCCTGGAGTCTGGGGATCTTTGGAAAACTGGCACAGACTGCTGCCTGTATTGGTCCTGGGTAGGTGTGGAGGTCCTGGAAGCAGTAGAGGACAGACAGCAGTGAATCAGAGTTTGGTGAGTGGCTGGAGCCTGATTTGGGTAGAAAAAATCCATAATTTTGTTTTAAAATGCCAAATTTTGGGTACCAGGGATTGAATCCAAGGCTTTTGCACTGATCTACATTCCCAGCCACCCTTTCTTTTATTTTGAGACCAGGTCTCAGTAATTCACTAAGTTGCCCAGGCTGAGTTCAAACTTACAGTTCTCCTGCCTCCACCTCCCAGAGGGCTGGAATTACAGGCCTGTGCCACCGTGCAGGTTCGAATCTTGTCATTTAACATGTTGATGACGAGGTCACAGTTTGTGTGTCTTGCTACCAGGTGACTGAACCCCCAGTGGTACCTATGCGACTCTCCTAACAGGTGCCAAGGGACAGTCATGCATGTACCACCAGTAGTACAAAGCCCAATGGGATGGTCATTATTGGTTCAAGTCATGCTATCTATCTATCTATCTCTGTATCTATTTATTTATTTTAAACAGAAGAAAAATAAGAAACCAAAGCAAAACAATTTCACAACCAACCAATAGGAGAGTGACAATAATCAGCACATTGCATATTGTTACATTCACAACAGTTGTTTAGGGTATATCAAGTCATGCTTTGACAGTCATGCATCTGGTAGTTTAAGCTGGCAGGAACATGTTAAAAGATAGCAGTCAGGGCTTTGCATCTGGCCTAGTCCATTGCCCCAAATAAACACAGTTAACTTTTTTTTCAGTATTTGAATAACATAGCACACAATTTCAATTTCTTTACATTGTGTAAGTGTCTCTTTTCAGAAAAGAATTGATTAAAGAAACCAAATCATTTTATTTGTTTGATTTTCACCAATTTACTCCTAATTAATTATTCTGACTAGAAAAAAAATTGTACCTCCATGGGATACCAGTATTTAGAAGTGCCATTCAAATATCTGGTTGGTCAAATTGGGGAAACTGTATTATTTCTATCGTTTGCTAAATTTGCTTTTTTTTTTTTTGCAGCACCGGGGATTGAACTCACACCCTTGTGCCCATCAGACAGGTGCTTAAGTCAGAGCCAAACTCCCAGCCCTGGTTTTTCAAGGCAGGGTCGCACTGCGTGGCTCAGGCTGGCCTTGTGCTCATGTTGTAGCCCAAGCCGGCCTTGAACTCACAATGCTCCTCCTACCTCAGCCTCCCCAGTGCTGGGATTAAAGGCGTGCACCACCACGCCCGGCTTCTAAATTTGCTTTTAAGGATCTCCTCAGGGAGTTATATTCATTCCAAGTGCTGGAATTAAGATTTTACTTGGCTTTCTGTTGAATGGGGTTGAGCCACAGGTGTGGGCTACAGACTTGTTAAAGGTTATAGAGCAGTGGTGGTAAACCTATGGCATGTGTGTCGCAGCCGGCTGTTTGTTTTTTATCATTGAAAGTTCTAAAAGGTTCGCCATCACAGAGGAAGAAGTTATTTCATAAAACAAAGCCAAGGCTTGTTTTACCAAATTTTTCCAAGTGTTCCTCCTCTCTCTCTCTCTTGCTCTTTTTTTTTTTTTTTTTTGGTATAGAAAACATTTTTGTCTTGGTCTGGAACATCATGGTTTTCTTTTCTCTCTTATTTATTTATTTGATGTTGCTGAAAATAGAACCCAGGGCCTCGTATGTGGTATGGTAAGCAAGTATTCTACCACCAAATCACATCAGTACCCCCACCCTGTTTATTTTATTTTATTTTGAGAAAGGGTCTTGCTCAGTTGCTCGGGATGGCTAGATTCTGCTTCATCCTCACTTGGAACAGGGATTGTAACATGTAGCATCATGCCTGGCCACATCATGGTTTTCTAATATACCATGATGTGTAGTTTGCTAATCAGTGTGTGCCTTGTTTAACGATGTTAAGGCAGCATTGCTGTTCACAAATGTATAGTAAGTTAACACGAGCAGTCTCCTGACTGGAGGCCTGCTGCACTGAAATGGTGGGTTTCTAATGTATCACTGAGGGTTGGGGCAGTGTCGCACACAGAACCCGAGGCATCCAGGCCCAGCGTGATCCCAAACAAAACCTTATAAGCAGAGGCTCCATTACATTTCCTCTTTGTAACATTTATTTATTTTTAAATTAAATTAAATTAAATTTATTTATTTTGTTTTTGTTTTTGTGGTACCGGGAATCAAACTCATAACTTGGTGCCTGCCAGTCAAGTGCTTAAGCCACTGAGCCAAACTCCTGGCCCTAGTTTTTTGAGGCAGGGTCCCACTATGTAGCTCAGGCCGGCCTTGCACTCACATTGTAGCCCAGGCCGGCGTTGAACTCACAAGGCTCCTCCTACCTCAGCCTCCTGAGTGCTGGGATTAAAGGCATGTGCCACCATGCCCAGCTGGTTATTTTTTAATTTTAAAGAGAATAAAACCTAAGAAAATAAGACAGAATAAAGCCAATCAAAACAAAACAGTGAAAGTGGTACAGCACTTCAAAACAGGATAATAGGAAATCAACAATGGCTACCATAATGTATCTTGTTATCTTCACAATAGTTGTCCATACTATCAGACATAGTACAATCAAACAAAACAAAACAGAATAAAACCAATCAAAACAGAACATTGAATAAAACAAAACAATAAATTGGAACAAAACAAAACAGTGAAAACAATATTGGATTTCAAAAACAAGACCAGGAAATCCCCCATATTCGCTATATTGCATACTGTTATCGTCCTAATAGATGCTCAGACTACCGGCCTTAGGCCTGCAAAGTCAATCAAATGATACAAGCATTTAGTTATTTTTGTACCTCAGTTTCTGTCAACTCAGCTGGTTGCTCGTGTACGGGGTTGGGGGCACTTCTTGATTCTCTGCCTGTGTGCTGGTTGGCTCACAGAAAGGGCGAACTGGCTTCTGTCTTCTGGGCCTTGCATGGTTTGCACGGCTTATGGAAAGGGTGAATTGGCTTCTTGTTGTACTCCTCCTCCCAGACCTAGCATGGCTTCTGCTGACTAATGAGAAGGTGTAACATTTATTTTTAAAGTCAGTCTTAGTCAGGCATGGAAGTGCATACCTGTAATCCCAGTGCTCAAGAAGCTGAGGCAGGAGGCTTTCCATGGGTTTGAGGTCAACTGAAGCTCCATAGTGAGTTCAAGGCTAGCTTGAACTACTTTGTGAGACCATGTCTCAAAAAACCAAAATAAATAAATTAATTTAAAAAATAAGTCAGTTTTACTCAGTCAAAAAGAAGGATTCACATGTTCATTATGAAAGGCATAGCAACCAGGGAGGGCAGTATTGGTTGGGGTGGATGAGGCTCTTAAAACAAATAGACCCCATTTAATTCCCCTCTGGGAACCCAGACCCTCTGGAAGCTGACTTTTCCCTTCATGCTCATCCCTGGGGGTGTGAGGGAGCGGATACTGCTCCATGCAGCCACTACAGACTCAGGCTGAGCTCAAAATTGTGGGGGTTGCATTTTTTTTTTTTTTTTGTTGTTTTTTTTTTGCAGCACCGGGGATTGAACTCACAACCTCACGCCTGCCAGGGCAGGCGCTTAAGGCACTGAGCCAAACTCCCAGCCCTGGTTTTTTGAGGCACGGTCGCACTATGTAGCTCAGGCCGGTCTTGCACTCGCGTTGTAGCCCAAGCCGGCCTCGAACCCACAACGCTCCGCCTACCTCAGCCTCCCAAGTGCTGAGATTAAAGGCGTGCGCCACCACGCCCGGCTGGTTGCATGGGTTTTCACAGCTGACCTGTCTACCATACATCTGACTACCAGGGGACTCTGGAACCTAGTAGCATAGCTAGGTAGCCACACACACAGTTGCTATAGAAGGAAAGTCAGTGGGCCTTAGTATCTAGCCAACAGCTTCTAGAATGGTGATGGAATAAGAAGAGACTGAGGATCACGCTGAAACTGTTCCTCAGGCTGCTGTTTGCTCAGAGCATAGCAGTGAACAAACAGGGCACTATCCTCCTGCTGTACTCAGTGCAGTGAAGATGGATAATGTAAAGTGTCTGGCAGTGAGTGCTGTGGAGAAGAGAGGTAGGTTTGTGGGGCAAATGCCACTTCACTACAGTAACCAATAGTGGTTCCTATGAAGGTGGCATTTGAACAAAGACCTGGAGAGGGTGACGGAGGGTGCAAGCCAGGGAGATCTCTGAGAAGAGAATGTTCCAACCAAAGGAAATGTCTAGTGCAGAGGCCCTGGGGCAGGCGGCAAGAGGTGAGCAGAGGCCTCTGTGGGATTGGTAAGGACTTGGGCTCTTTCCCCTGATGGACATGGAATGCCACGGGGGCAGGGAGTGTTAGCCGGTCTGTGACTTCTGGGCAGACCTTGGGCGAGTAGAGGAGGATATCAGGGATTCTGCTGGTTTTGACTTGCATGTAAAGTGGAGGGCGGTGAGTTACACTCTAGATTCACTTTGGTATTTTAGAGTTGGGATAGTGAGCTCGATGTGAGACTGAATGTGAAATGGGACTGAGGGGTCAGTGATGGCACTATCACCAATTGCTTGAGCATTCTTTTGCTTAATTCAGATGGAAATTGTGAATCTGCAAGGTGCAGCTCTGCTAGCAGTCCTGATGCCACTGGACTATGCCAGATAATGCTGGACATCTGATGCCCTCAGGAGACTTTGCCAGGTGCTGCTCTCTGTTGGTGATCTTTTTTGCTGCTAGTTTCTGGAACTCTTCAGGGCTAGTAGTCCCTAGTATTTAATGCTCTTTCTTTTGAAATGATTGCTCTGTCCTGAGTATATTTGCAGGACCTTGGAAGCCCACACTGCCTGAGAAATACATCCCAAGTGGATTTATAGGGCCACCTATAAATGTTTTGTTTTATTTTGTTTTTGGTACTGGGGATTGAACTCACGACCTAGTGCTTGCAAGGCAGGCACTTGTGCTGCTGAGCTAAACCCCTGGCCTCCAAGTCTTTGTTTTAACAGGACCTGTGCTGTAGCACAGAGGAGTCAGTACACTGCCACAACAAGAAGTGTGACACAAGTGCTGCTTATATAGCAGCTGCAGGCCTGTGATCAGTCCCAGTGCAGGTTTATGAATGGTTCAAGTGGGTGTGGGGCTCCATGACACCTGCAGTGGTCATAGTGGTTATTCAGTGGTGTGGGGAGGCATTGCAAACTGATCGACAGCTAACACCTTTGTGAAAATAGTGCTGAAACTAGGGAATCCTTAGGAAGGCTAGCTGTGTTCATTACAGCTCACTGGGGCTTGCAAGCTGGAGGTATTACTAATGGGCCCAGATCACTTCCTCCATGATCTTAGTCACACTAGGATGCTTCCCCTGCCAGAAGAGGCAGGAGCACCATCTGAAGTGGAACCATGACTGATAGCTAAGCTACACCTCCTGTTGGAGTGGCCCAGTGCCATGGTTAAGCAACCTCAGAGGTGGTGGGAGGACCCTGAGGCAAGACGTGAATTGTTCTAGTCCATTCAGGTGGTGATGGTGGTGGGGTGGCAATGAAGGGAAGCTGAAGGAGGGGAAGGACAGCCATTGGCTAAACCATTCCCTCTCTGGCTATATGAAAGAAAAAGAGCCAGGCATTTCTCATGTCTCAGTGCCAGTACTTTGGCCTAAGCAGTGGCCTCATGATTGAGGCACGGGGGAGGTGGTGACCATGTGGGGTCTTGTCCCTAGTCACACGGGTCCAGAGGAGTCAGGTGGCCCGCCTGATGTGGGATTACAGGGGTGGAAGTGTAGGTAGGACATGGAGCCAGTGAGTGCACACAATTCTCCTAGTCATCTTTGGACATCCCAGTAGAGATGCAGGGTGGGCCACAGAGGTTCAGAGCATGTGGGGACCAGTAATGTGAGGATGTAGGGAGCATGGAAAGTCACATATTTGGCAGTGTCCCCAAGGGCAGGTATAGGTTTAGGTTGGATCTCTGTCCTGTGAGTTCTTAGATGAAAGGAGGGAGAGATGGGTGAGGCAGGAGGAGAAGCCAAGGAAGCCAAAGTCCCATGGTGGGCTCTAAAGTACCTGATGCCCCTGATGAGTGAGGCCAAAGTCCAACCATGGAACCTTGACCTGCAAAAGTAGTTCCATTTGCAGGGTGAGCAAAAGCCTGGAGTGTGACTCACAGGTGAGTGGGGCTGGGGGGAGACACAGGTGAACTGACAGACAGGCCGACTGGTGGATGGTGGAGGGAGAGAACCCAAGGATTTTCTTCTCAAGTAGATGCATGTGGTTGGGTAACTTGGTATTTATCTGAGAACATTTTGGTGTTTATTTATTGTGCTGTGCTGCGGAATGAATTTAGGGTCTTGTGAGAGCTGGGCAAGAGCTCTCCCACTGAACTAGATAGATACTCCTCAGCCCTTTATTTTATTCTGAGACAACATTTTACTAAGTTGCCCAGGCCAGCCTTAAACATGGGATCCTCCTGCCTCAGCCTCCTGAGTGGTTGGGATTACAGATGTGCACCACCATGCCCAGCATAACTTTATTTTATTTTTATTTTTTTTGTGGCACCGGGGATCGAACTCACAGCCTCATGCCTGCCAGACAGGCACTTAAGCCACTGAGCCAAACTCCCAGCCCTAGTTTTTTGAGGCAGGGTCGCACTATGTAGCTCAGGCCGGCCTTGTGCTCACGTTGTAGCCCAAGCCGGCCTCGAATTCACAACACACCACCTACCTCAGCCTCCCGAGTGCTGGGATTAAAGGCATGCACCACCACGCCTGGCCATAACTTTATTTTTAAGAAAGTTTCTCTGAATACGCATCTATAGATTGAAAGTTGTTTTCTCCTCACATCTTGACAGTATCGTTCCTCTGTCATTGTTACTGAAACTGGCTGTCTGGTCCTGGTTGTTTCTCTGCTTTTAAGATCCTCATCTGGCTGTGTCCTGCTTGTGAGGAGGGGGCAGCGTGTTTGTGTGCTGCTGGAGCCAGCTGAGGAGGAGACTGCTGGTCTGCAGATGAAAGCAGGTCTTTGCTTGGGGCAAGGAGGCCCGGGTAGTAGGGGTACTCTGTAGGGAACTTGTCCTTCCTCCTGAAGTCAGACAAGCCTGAAGCTGAGGGGAGCATACTGGAAGAAGGTACAGGAGATGCAGTTGTCTCTGAGGAGGGTGGGCTCTGAATGGACAACAGAGGACACTGGTGTACACTTAAGGGCCCACAGGATGGTGGCAGTCACAGAGGTACCAGGACAACCGTCAGAAGGAAGCAAGAGAGGTTTCAGATCCCTCTTGTAGCAGTCCCTGACCCTGAGAAAGCCCAGTTTTTCTGAGTGTACCAACTCTGTGCTTTTCTTCTTGCCCCGGAGAGATCCCTACCTGGAAGTCTTGTGTTGCGTCGCAGACCCTTCATTGCTCTGCAGTGGGAGATATCTTCTGAGCAGCTGGTGGCTATACAGTTGGAGCCTGAGACCAGTAGAGTTCAAAATGTACTGTGCTCCCCCATGTTCTTGACCTGGGGAACAGGATGGACAAAGGACTTCCAGTGAGCACTGCTCAGCCCCACACATGTTTCTAAGGTCATGGGCCTCTATTGTGACAGGATTGAGTGGCAGTTGGATATCAAAACTGTCTGCACTGAATTGGGGACCTTTGTGTAGGGAACATAGTAACTTTGAAGGTTGGCGTGTGTTGTAGTCAGGGGTTATAAGGAGAACAACTACATACAGGACACAGAATTTATAATACTGTTTTATGATGGTCACCCAGAGTTAAACACAAGAAAGTGCAGGAAAATCTGTCCACAACACTGAAGACCCAGAATATCCATCCAAGGGCCTGGATCCCACAGCAATGCCCTGCTTGAGTCCAGCTGAAGACCCAGAGCCCATGACAATGCCTCCCACAAATTCAGCTGGAGGTCTAAGAGCCCACGGTAAGGACTCATGCCAGTCTGTTTTACAGATCTGCATTGGGAAGGCCAAAGGTCAGCAGGGTGAAGGAGCTGTGCCAGTAGCTTGAGGGTTCTACACTGGAGCTGAGAAGTCACGTTCAAAATAGGTCCTGACCTCCTCTGACAATGAGAACAGTCAAGTACAGGTTAGGAAGCCCAGCATGACAACCTTCTCCTTGAGATTAAACAGCACACATCTTCCCCTCTGGAGCCAGGAAGCAATGCTCAGTGTAAGGAGCAGAGCTCCCCCAAAGTGAACTGCAGCCACCATCAGCAACAAGGTCCTGAGCTCCTCCAGCAATAATGTCCGAATTCATATTGGGGAAGCCAGCATGACAAGCTCCTCCAGGAGAACCAATGGCTCAAAACAGCAACACTTAGGAGAACCTAGAACGCCTCGCTCTTCTTCTTCTTCTTCACATTTCTATTTATGCTGGCAACTTTCTTCAGGTGGGCCGTCTACACTCAGCACCATGCTGATGTAATTCAGCTGGTGTTAAGTTGACCACTAGTTTTTAATCCATGACAGCGTGGCACTATTTAAAATATTGATACAGGTTGAGAATCCCTAACCTGAAAATCTAAAACCTGAGAATATTCTTTCCAAAACTTTGTGAGCATCGGTGAGATGCCATGGTGGAAGACTGCATCTTACCTTGTTTGCCAGGCCATAGCAAAATGCCATAGCAAAAATAGCACTTGAAGTGTGTAAAATTACCCTTAAGTTACCTGTATAAGATCTTTCTGTATGTGCTGGGTGTAGTGATGTATGCCTGTAAGCCCAGTATTCAGGAGGCTGAGGGAGAAAGTTGCCACAAGTTCGAGGCCAGCCTGGGCTACATAGTGAGTTCAAGACCAGCCTCAACTACACAGCGAGACCCTACATCAAAAACAAACAAAAAAACAAAAACCTGTATGAAACATAAATGAATTTTGTATTTAGACTAGGGTATCATACCCAACGTGACTTACTGTATATCTGAAAATATTCCAGTCTAAAAACAATCTAGAACTCGAAACACTTCTGGTTTGGGTACTTTAGACAGAAGGGGACCTTAGCCTGTGCTTGCTGCAGTTTCCTGTTGCTGGGTGAAACTCCTCCAGATTTAGAAGGGTGGAGCAGCAGCTCTTTCCTCCTCCCCGTGGAGTGCTGGTAGCTTGAGGAATTCGGCAGCGCCAGAGCTGATGTCTGTCTCTGCCCTGTTGTGCCTCCCCATGGGTGAGTGGAGTGACTCAGGGCTGAAGGTGTCTGCAGAGTCTCCACTCATTTGCCTGGAACATGGCAGTTGGGTTCCTGGATGAAGTGGCTAGGAAGCAGACCTCTCAGGAGAATGAGGTAGAAGCTGTGTGACTTTCTTCCTCAAGTCTTGACCAAAGATTCAGGTCGGGGGAGGGACACAGCCTGCCCGGCAGCAGAAAGAGGGACCAGGAGAGGAGCCATTAAAACCCCCACAGTAGCGTCCTTCCAGAAGACCGCCTGACCAATGTCAGGTTTAGGCAGCAGACCGCGTAGCTGACTGTGTGCACTGGCTGGTCACAGAATGCTCACCAGCATTTCCTTCCTGATAGCATGCGGAAGAGGCAGATCATGCTGCACCCCATGTAGATCAGGGCAGCCACTGCCAGCTTGGCTTCATGAGGTGGGCTGTAGGAGGGTCTGTGCAGTCCTGGCCAGATAGAGATGCAGTGTCGGGGTCCTAATCCCAGGCCTTGTGCAGGTCACTCTGCTGTCTGCAGTCTCAGCCTCCTGTCCACACTGGAGATGGCTTAGGTCTCACAGAGCTGTGAAAACAGAGGAAACTCGAGGCCTGGTACTCAGCAGTGCAGTAACCAGGTTGACTAGTTAAGCAGTGATGTTTATGAAGAGGTAGATGCTGCATCTTTTCATAGATCAAACCCATCTTTTCATAGATCACACTGAGCTGCATCCCCATCTCTTTTTTGTTTTTTATTTTAATATTTTTTTGAGGTGGGGATCTCAATTGCTCAGACTGGACTTGAGCTTTCGATCCTCCTGACTCATCTTCCCAGGGTGCTGGGACTACAGAGATGTGCCACCATATTCAGCTTACATTTTTGGATCTTTCAGCCCCCGTGATCCTGACATACAGTGGAATCTGAGTAAAGAGTGGGGTGACTAAAGCCAGACAGCAAAGGCCCCGTGATTGTGGACCTCATCAGTCAGATTGTCTTACTTGCTGATTTTATTCTCCTCTCTCGTGTACCTTCATTTTTTATGTTATTGTCTTACAAATGACTTATTTATCCTTCCTCGTGGCAGAGTAGTACTCCATTGTGTGTAAATACCACATTTTCTTAGTGCATTCTGCTGATGGATATATAGGCTGCTTCCAAGGTTGAGGTATTGTGAGTTGTGTGGGTATGAATATGGGTATGCAAGTATTACTGTAACATGTCTTTCACTCTTTTGGGAAGATACCTAGAAGGCGAACCGCTGGATTGAATGGAATCTCTAGTTTAAGTTTTTTGAGGAGTCTCCGTACTGATTTGCATGGTGGTTGTACTAGTTTGTACTGTCAGCAACAGCAGAGAAGGGTTCCTTTTTCCCTACATTTGTTATTTGATTTTTTGATGATAACCTTTCTGGAGTAAGATGGAATCTCAGTATCGTGTTAATTTTCATTTCTCCAATGGCCATGTGTTGACTGGATCCTTGCCACTTTCTGAAGCAGTTCTGAAAGTCCTCTTTCATGTCTTCAGTTGCAAAAACATCTACCTTTCTGTTGGGTGGCTCTTGGCAGTAGCATTCACTGTATTTTTGATCATTCCTGGTAAAGGCCCTACAAATAGAACATTCAAAACCCACACATGAGCCCATAACTGCAGATCTGCAGGCAGTTGTACTGCCTCTCACCACAACTTTTTCTAGCTCTGCTGATCTTGGGCAGACCTTTTATCATTGTCACTGAACATGTGGAGCTCTCAGAATGTGCCAGACAAGGCTTCAGTTCCCACCATATCTACTTTCTGTGATCCTAATTGTGTCTTTGTTGTTGTTTTGTTTTGTGGGGTGGATTTCATAAGGGGGGCTGTTTTTTGTTTTTTGTATGAGACAGGGTCTTGATACATAATCGCAGCTTGCCTGGAACTCATTATGTGTACCCCAGACTGGCTTGGAATTTGGGATTACAGTTGTATGTGTCACCACGCTTGGGCCTAATAGTGTCTTAATTTATCTCATTGCATCTCACCCATGAAGTAGAGACAGTGAAAGACCACTTTTTAGAATTCTTCATACTAGTTGAGAAGATGAATTTAGTGCACAAGCATGCATTCTCAGTGACTGTCCCTTTCAGATGTTGGCTGGTTGGTGGCATCAAGCACATTGTCATTAATACTGAGTGACAGTTCATTTCACTGAATGCTTACCAAGGGTATTGCCCTGCCGGATATTAGCATGGTGCTTGGAGCATGGGGCTCTGGGTGTGATAAGAAAATGGTCTTATCCTTGCAAACTACCAAATGGGTTGGAAAGCACACGAGGAAACATCAGGGAGGGAGAGGTTTATTGGGAGAAAGTGCAAATGGTCGCATTTGTCTCCTCCAGTGGGTTAAGTAGAACAGAGGCAGGAAGACACACGGGAGGACTGGGTAGTGGGAGCCATGTATGCTGTTTGCCACATCTGAGGTCATCTTTCCTGGAGGCTCTGGGTATGTGTGCACTTGTGTGCAGGTGTGTGCATCTGGGGTGTGTTGAGGCACCAGGGGTCTGGAGCAGAGGTAGTGTCTGCTGTGTCGCTGCACCTTTCAGGTCCCTGCCCTGCCCTCTGTGTACTAGTGCTGCTCACTTTGGAAGAAGGACCAAGGGGCAAAGGAAACAGAAGTCCCATTCCAGACCAGGTTGGGGTCGCAGCCAAGCATGTTTCTCCCTTTGAGAGCTCAGTAGCTGGGGGCACTGTGGGTGGGCTGGTGTAGCTCCAATGTGCAGGATGGCTGTGTAGACAGCACAGGAGAAACACAGTTGACTGGTTTTCTGTGATGTGGGCTTATTCAGTGGGGAGAAACTAAAGTACTCCTGAAGGGCCTTCAGGTCTGGCCTGGTAAGAAATGGAGAAGGGGTGAGCATCATTCTGTGAAATCATAAAAAATCGGCATGTCAAATAGGAACCATCTCTGGCTCTGGGTAAAACAAGGCAGAACAGTGGCAGGAGGAAACAGCTTCAGGAGGCCACACCTTAGGTTCTAGACCTGGCTTCTATCCCTGAGTGCTGCCGCCATTGTCTCAGGTGGTACTTTTTGGTGTAGTGGCTCAAAGTGTTACAGGAGCTTTCATGGACATCCTACCTGTATGCCCTCCATCAGTGACTGGTGGCTGTGTGAAATGCCTATTACCTGGTTGTTGTTGAGTCTCCTCTTCCTCCTCCCTTGCTTTTGTTTTTTGGTGCTACTGGTAATTGAATCCAGGGCCTTCACACTGAGCTATATTCCCAGCCCTTTTTCTATTTTTATTTTTGGAGGTGAGTTCTCACTAAGTCACTGACTTATCCAGACAGGGCTAGAACTTGTGATCCTCCTGCTTTAGCCTTCCAGAGCCTCCCAGATGGCTTTAAGTGTGCACCACAACATCTGGCTTCTCTCTCGTCTTTCTCGTAGATCCTTTGGAATGATGAGCTTAGCAGTGGGTGGCATACCCAGAGAGGACAGCCTTGGGTCCTGCGCCTGGGCCCTTGTTGGGACTGCTGGTGCCAAGAGGCCCTAGCGGCAGGGCCATCTGTCAGCTCTCCCCAGCGGCAGGTGATGCAAGCCTTGTACAGAGTGTGCAGGACTTGTGTGTTTAGCAGGTGAGTGAAAGATGTCCATAGGTTTCATTACCTCACTGGCAAAAACAGACATATACTCTTCTCAAGATAGATAAAGGGCTAAGGCATGTGAGTGGGTCTGTGGGACAGAATGCATTTTGTAAATTCTTTTTTCTTCCATTGTGTGGGTGCTTGGATTGAACCCAGTGCCTCACACAATTTAAGTACTAGACCACTGAGCAAGCTGCACCTGCAGTCTCATGTATTTCATTCTTGATGTCATTGTTTCTCCTTGAGTCTTTCCCTTCAATTCTTGAGCCCTCACAGGTTGTCCAGGCAGGGCAGGCTTAAGCAGACCTGAGTTGGCTGGCGATGTCTGAGTGCTGACTTGTTCAGGGCCCTTACAAGATTCAGGCTTGAGGGCAGGAATTAGTCCCATAGCAGGGGCCCAGCTTAGGTGGGGAAGCTAATGGTGGCCGTGAGCCTGGCCCAGTCCAGTTGATGTTGAATGTAGCTATTCCAGAAAAGCAGTTATGGAACCAGTGGCAGCTAGACTTGGTGAGTCTCCGCCCATGACAGAGGGGTTTGTTTCTAGCACAGCTGGTACGTGCATGCGTGTGTGCAAACATGACACAGAGGAATGTATACAGTTGGTACTTTTTTTTAGTAGGTAGATGTGCCACTAAAAACTCCCTGCAGGTTAGGGTCACGGTGCTGACTGAGCTGTGGGCCTCCTTGGCCATTGCCGCTAGCATTGCTGTCTGTGGCATTTGCTGGTGCTTGGAGTCACAGTGCTTGTGGGAAAGGTGTACATACAGGAGGTGATTTTCTAGCCTCCTCAGATAATGCTTCAGCCTTCTGGGTTCGGGCCAGAGCTGCCTCCTACTTGTGTCAGCATCTCATGCTTCCTGCCACTGTGCACCCCACCTCATCCCGAGGTGCAAAGTGATCAAGCATCCTCACCTCAGGTCTTGATGGGGGCAACATTAAGGAAGGCTCTGTGAGTGTCTGGGAAGTGGGGCAGTGGCACTGCTATTTTCTTCAACTTTGGAAAATTTCAGAGATAAACACAGCAGTGGTCAAGCACTCCTTTATACCCCTTCCAGGATCTCTTCATTTTTGCCTCTGTAGGCTTTGAAAGAATAACTTTGTTGTTTTTCTAATAAGAGAATGAAAGCCTACTTAAAATGCAGAAACAAAGAATTATAGAAAACCTGGTTGCAGCTTGACCAGTCAGGAATAATCACTGTGTGTTGTGTTTTATACTCCACTTGAGAGTGATTCTGTGCACACACCCTGTATGTGAATACGGGACACAGGATGGCATCTTGCCTTGCGGGACTCTTGCCCACTTATCTGTTCTTTCTGCGTGAAGGATGTAGCTGCACAGGGTCACTAAACTGTTGTGTGGTCTGTCTGGCCAGTTTCCTGTTGGCAGATGTTCAGTCACTTAGGGTGTCACCTGCAATAGGCGAGGACAGGGCATGGGTACCCTATGGGAGGGCTCTATCCTTAAGGCAGTGCCTGGAGGTCCTGGTTCGGGGTCAGAAGCTGCAGTCTCCCAGTGCTGCAGACAGACCATGCCCACAGTCCAGCAATCCCCAGGCCAGTTGTGTTCCCCTGCTGTTAGCCATGCTTCAAGGTAGAAGATTGCAGTTTTAATTTTTCTTTAATTACAGGCTAAGTATGTTTTATACTACTAGTATTTCTTGTCCACATTATTTGTCTTCCTTCCTTCCCCATTTCCTATTAGAATTTTTAATCTCATTAATTTATACAAACTTATGTTCTAATTTTGCCTTGCAACTAGAGAAGTTTAAAAACCTTTTTCGTAGGACTGAGAATGTCGTTCAGTGGTGGGGCACCTGCTTAGCATGAGGTTTAATCCCAACCACCAAAAAGGAAAAAAAAGGATGTGTACAAATATGCCAAAATAAAACTCATTATTCTGTGTAACTAATAGGTGCCAATAAAAACCGTTGTGTAGTCAAGTTTATCTTTTATGGTCTCTGCTTTCTGCTTCTGAGAAAAACCATTCCCACCCTAAAATTATAGAAAGTTACTGAATTTAAAAATATTTCTGTGCCGTGCATGGTGCTGCACACCTGTAATCTCAGCACTTGGGAGGCTGAGGCAGGAGGATTGCTGTGAGTTCGAGGCCAGCCTGGGCTATGAAGTGAGTTCAAGCCAGTCTGAACTGCATAGTGAAGCCCTGTCTCAAAAAGACAAAAACATTAACAGCAACAAAAAATTTCTGTGACTGGTTTTGCTTCTTCTTTTTTTTTTTTTTAACATAAGATATTTACAGTTTTGTGCCCACTTGGAATTTGTTTTATAATAAGAAGTAAGAGAGAGCTCACCTTGTTTGACTTCTGCTGTCCTGTTCATTGGTTGAAGCACCTGAGTGGGGTGCAGTTATCTGCCTGTCCCTTTTGGAGGTGAGTACTGACCACAGACAGGTTCCTTGAGGGTACTTGGGTGTGCAGAGGGCATGGAGCAGGCAGGGAAGTGGTACATGCTGTGTGCCTGCAGCTTGACACAGTCACCCTCGGTACCTGGCAGCTGTGTTATGCTCTCAAGTCTGAGTGAGCTTGCTGAGGAAGTTGTGTATGCACTGTTAGTTCCTGCATTTCCTTTGTTTGATTTCAGTATATCTGCCCTCTCTGAAAGTTGAGGCAGCAGTGTCTGGTGGCAAAGCCCTTGTCCTCTGATAAATACAAGGCCTGTGCTGGGGTCCCCACTTCCTATTTGTGAAATGGGGACCATATTTGTGTTGCCTGTGATATGCAGTCAACCAGATGATATGTGGGAAGGGGTTTACTTTGTCTGGCACTGTAGTGTTAGCCATTACTTCTTAAATTTTTAGGGAAGTTTAAAAGAAGAAACTAAACGTTTTTTGTAGATACTGAAAAACACTCAGCATCTAGGATGAGTCATTTACTATAAAGCAGTGCAAAATAGAGGCTTTAGAGGTTTTCTGATTGCTTTACCAGATGGGGAACACAAGGGCAGTAGGTCAGATTTTTGTACATTTGGGGCAAAAAAAGAATTAGCATTTCTGGAGAAAAAGTCTTTTCTGACACTCAAAAGATGCCATCTGTGCTGTAGTAAGGGAGGCACATGGTGAGCTGGAAGCTGGAGTGCTCACTCTGTGATCTGCTGCCAGGTGCTGGGGCCATCACCTGGCCCGGTGGCGCCCTGACTCTTCACCTGCGGCTCAGAGACAGCACAGAGCTAAGTGGTGGATGAATGAGGAGTTGAAGCAGCCATTAGCTGCCCCAGGTGAGATGCTGCAGACTGTGCGGAAGATGTAGTCATGGTTCCATAGAGTGCCGTGTGATCTTTCCCTAAGAACGTATGCTATCAAGATGAAAACTAGTAAAGGTGCTTTTACTCAGAGGGACCCCCATGACAATAAGGTGCTCTCTTATTCACCTGTGTATTTATTCAGTCAACAGTTACACTAAAACAGACCCAGCCCATGGATAAGCAGATACTAACCAGAGTCCCAAAGAAATGTGAAACTAAACCAGGAGGCTATGGGGAAATGTGAGAGAAATACAGGCTGAAGACATTTATCTTCACTGAGCCTCTGTCAGGTGCTCCCATCACACGGCCAACTCTCAAAAAGCCTTGCCAGAAGCCTGGGGACCTCCCCAGGGAGGTATTCACATACACCTGTCCTTTTTAATTCCACTGTGTTCATTGTATTTCTGATGTTGAGTGAAGACGAATGGTGGGTCAGTGTGTCAGTGCATCTTAACTTGTGAGGGAAAATGTGTTCCCTCAACATTTTTTCTTTTTATAGAACTCAAGGGTGTCTTTGGGCACCATTTCTCAAAGAGAAAATGATGGTTGGAGTTTCAGGTTGAACCACAAAAGCCCATTAAAACCCCATTGGTGGTAAAGTTGTTTCAGTTTACAGAGAAGTGGTGAACAGTATCCTTAGTCCTGAGCAGCTGTGATATGTTTTGTAGTTAATCTTAAATTCTTTGTGTGCCATGTGCTCTTCTTCTGCACGCTGTATGGCTCAGTAAAATAAGGTCAAAATATTTTTAGAAGATTACTCATTAAACCGAAAGAGCCTTATGAGTAATTGTAGTAGCAGTCGTTCCCTGGCCTCCTTTGGGGAAGCTCTTGGCATGTGGCACCGTGGCCGATTGGCACTGAGGCTCAGGCTCCTTCTTTGCTGGGGTGTCTGCCTGGCACGCACCCAGCACCTTCACATGTCCTGGGAATGACCACTGCCGGGTTTGAGTTGTCTCCTGCGGTTCCTCTTTTAGTGTTCCCCCAAACTAGACTGTAACACATTGGAGATCCCCAGAGGGTTTTACCCTGGAGAACAGAAGTGAGGACTTCCAGGAACCATGACCTACTTGCAAAGATGGGACTCTTCCTGCGAACAATCTGGGTTTCCCCACAGGCCGCTCCTGTCCTCCTGAGCCAAAGGTACTGGCCCAGAGAAATGGAAAGCAGTGTTCTTTCTCATGGTAAATAGATGTGTGCCTTGCCCCAATTCCTGCAAGAGAAGAGGAAAGAGTCATTTCTGTGGCTGGAACCCATGGGAGCCAGAGGCTGCATCAAAGGTCTGTCCTTGGGAAGAGGGGACCAGCACTCAGGTTGTTGACTTAACGTTTGCCGTAACCTCTTCTCTGCACTCTGGGCCATGCATTACCCCATTTAAATACTCTGGTGGCACCATCTGGCTCCTGAGGACAGGTTCCTTTAGTTCCAAAGCAGACCAGTAATGTAATTTCAACTATTGAGTGGAGTGCACTTTCTACGTATGGACCAGCATCCAGGGCAGGCTTCCGTGCGGTGGCAGTGAAGTTGGGCCTGTCCCCTCCTCTTTCTTTCTTTCTCTCTCTCTCTCTCTCTCTCTTTTTTTCCTTTTTTCTTTGAGACAGGGACTTGCTATGTAGTTTAGGCTGGCCTGGACTCACTATGTAATCCAGGCTGGCCTCAAATTTCCTGTGATTCTCCTTCCTTCACCTCCTGAGTGCTGGGATTATAGATGTGTGCCTTTATGCCCAGTCTGTGTGCCCTCTTAATCCAAGGTCTGGCAGCTGGGACCTCCAGACGGCAGAGTCTCCTTTCCCTCCCTCTCTGGTTGCATTTTACTTTCCTTGTGTCCTACACTCCTGGGGCTCTCATGATCTCATTTTAGGTTGTTTGCCACTGTTTGGGGGTCAGAACTGGGCAGGGTGGCATCTAAGTGCAGGCACAGTTCCATCCAAGCACTACTTGGCCAAGATGCTTGAGCTGGATGCAGGCGTGAATGTTTCTGCTTCTTGTCATAGGCTATACGGAAATTGTTCTAGGGCACGGGCTGGGTTTGATTTTATGTTCTTTGTTCGTACCAGGCTCAACAGTCATGTGGGGTCACACTGCAGTTCTGTAGATGGCATAGTCGCTATGTGCTGTCTTTAGCTGACAGCAAATGTTTCAGCTGCATTCACAGTGCATGATCACTTCTCCAGAAAGGCTGTTGTGATTGTATTTAACTCAGTTCTTTTAATTTCCGTGACCGTAAGGTTTGCTTGTCAGCTGTCAACAGGATGTTCTGGGTCTTGCAGGAGAGCGATATTTGCTGGCACCTGCTCTCTTGAGTTGTAGGCACCCATTCTGTCTTAGACCTGCAGTGAACCTGGGTACCAGTCCTGCTGAGCCCCTGCCTGGCTTGGGGACCCTGAAAAGTCGCTCAAACCCAAAGCATCCATTTAACCCTCTTGCAGGGCTACCAGGTGTATAAAAGAGATGGTGCGGCCCAGGTGTGGCATGGAAATGCTCAACAGCCCTGAGACAATTCTGTCACTTTCTTTACCCTCTGTATTTGCTGGCAGATGCCTAATACGATGAAAAGAGTTCTGGAAGGAAAGCAAGGACTCATGGCTTGAAATAATGATGCTTACTTTGATGTCCTATAAAGAGTTTTGTAGTGACTGCCTGTCACTTGGGTGGCAGACCTGGGAGCTGGGCCTGCTTCCTGGAGGAGATCTTTGTGCCTGTCTCAAGCCTTGCCTCAGGCCTTGGATACAAGCTCCAGCTGTAGCAGGATGCAGGAGGAGTGTTGCCACCTCCCCTGGCCTGAGTGTTTATCTACAGAGCCCTGAGATTGTTTCTAAATGATGCTGAGTGGTTTAGACTTTCATAAGGAACATTTAAGTCACCAGGAAGTGAACAGTCATTGCTGATCTATTCTTTAAAGGTCATATAACTCATACTAAGGTGTGGGGAAGGAACCTCGTCTACAGGTGGGGCAATGGCAGGAAGCCTGTGTCCCTTTGGGGACATAGGAGTGGTTCTCAATATTCCCCCTTGCTTTTTCCCCTCCCCAGGGGCTTCAGACTAGTCTCATTGGCCTTGTGTCCCCAGCATCCATCCACAGAGCTGGTGACTCAGAACAGAAGTGGTGAGTTATTCTCTCCCCCATCAGTTTCCGGAGTGACTTCTGGCTTCATACTCTGATTAATCATGTGTCCTCTGTGGGCAAGGATGTGGTCCTGTCTGATGCTGGTATACAATGGCAACAATATTTGTGCTCCTGCTCATCATGCAGTGGGTATTCAGTACAAACCTGGCTCTGTGGGGCGTGGGATGAGGTTACAGTGAGTTGTCATCCACCTGTAGGGTTCAGATCAATGTATCCAGCTTAATATGTTGAGTGGTTTTCTTAAAGTTCAGTTTATTATGCTATAGAAAACAGCAGAAATGAAATCTCTGGATAGTCATATTCTGCTTACATGTCTTCCACAGTGCTTCCTATACAGCACTCCAGTGCTTGCCAGGGGTTGCTTGCTTTTCTTCTTGGGTCCTGGTAGAAACTCTGCCCTGGTACATGACTGTAGTTTCCCTGGCCTCAAACTGGCTGCCTATGGGTACGTACTGGTCTTGCACCCACATTCTGGGGGCACCGCACCAAGGTGACACATCAGCCTTGTCAGGTTGTCTAATTTCTCATTCCTGGCCTCAGCCCCACACGGCCTATGTGATGAACAGATGCAGAAGCCTGGTTGTCATGGCAGCTGGTAAATTGTGAGCTAAGCGCACATCAGTGCAGCCATGGAGACAGCAGAGCTCCTGCAGGGCACAAGCCTGTAGACAGAGCTGTTCACACCTGGGGACCCAGTAGGTGGTGCTGGTGGGTGAATAGCAGGCCTTGTCCATCCCTCAGCAACTGGAACCAGGGCAACTGTGAATGACATTCTCAGAGCCGAGACACCATCTTCAGTGTTCAGACACGAGGCCACCATTTCCCTGAGATGAAGTAGTTCTCAATATACAGAATGATAGACAATTGCAGTTGTATTGAAATATGGTTATCAAAATGCCAAATCAAATGTGTGACAGGGCAGTAAATGAATTCTTCATCACATTTAATTACAAGGCCACCCAGTGGTGTGAAGTATACTTTGCAGCATTGGTGAAGATTGTTGTGTGACATGGGACAGCCATACCTTCTGTTGGGCATCCCAGGTACTGCTTACTGGCCTTGTGGTGCCTTGTTCACCTTCCAAGTGGAAGGAAGTCCACCTGGAAAATCTTTTTCATCCTCGCAGATCGCAGGAGTTGGGCGAACTCCAGCCTTGGGTGCAGGTAGAGAGGTAGAGATGGCCAGTTGGCTCCTCACCACTGAGGCATCCTGGTCAGGACTGGTCCTGGGGTAGAGAAGCCCAAGCAACTTTCCTAGTGATGGTCTCTTGGTAGCAGTGACTGTCTGCTAAATTTTTTGTGTAGTGTTTTGTCACTAGGGAGAGATAGCCCGAGAGTCCATTTGTTTCTCAAAGGAGCACAAGACAGGAAAGAAAGAGAGAAAAACTCGTCTGAATCCCAGTGTGGACTAGAAGTGCAAGAGGTTGTGGGCCGGTGTGAGGTGGGCTGGAGGGAGTGTGAGAAGCAGGAAGCAGCATCTCCTTCTTGCTGGCTCAGCTTGTGTCCCACTGCAGTCTGTATGTAGGGAGCACTTGTGGTGTGTACAGGGTCATGTGCATTGTGTTCTGAGCTGGCTTGGGGCCAGGGGCTAGGGCCAGACTCGGATCAACTGATCAGTGAAGCGATTAGCCTGAAGGCCGAGAAGCTTCAGGCAAGAGGTCAGAGGTTGGTCAGGAGGCAGAGGTGTGTTTGGAGGTTTGTTTGCCATGCTGTGTGGAAGGGTGGAGCATGTGGCTCAGCACATAGGAAGGGTGGAAGGGCATCCTGTGATCTCCCCTATGCAGGTCCTGGCTCCTCTTTTAGGGTTTAGGTGCAGATGCTCGCACAAGGAGCCTCCCACACAGGGCTTTGGCACAGCATGAGCCTTTTGAAGGCCCTCTTGTAGCATTAGCAGGAGACTCTTAAGTAATGCAGTCAGTAAAGAGAGTTTTGTGCAACATTTTATTCACATAATGTAGCATTAATGGAAAGAATCAGGCTATAAAAATACCTCATTCCAGCCAGCACTTATACACGTAATTATATATGTGTGCCTAGAAGGAGACACGTTTTACAGGGATCACCTAGAATGACAGTTTGGGTGTTTTTTATTTCCTTTGTATTTTTTTCTCTAGTTCCTGCAGTAAGTTTCATTAGGGCTGAAGAAATTTCAATACATGACCGTAACCTGTAGTGTCTTCATCACAGGTGAGAAACAAGACCCTTTGCTGAATGCTGTCTGAGCAGGCAGCTGAGGGACTGAGCTAGGAGCAGCAGCACAGGGTGGCCCAGCCATCTTCCTGAGCTGGCTTTTGGAGCCAGCCCGGAGCTTCTTCCTGCAGCCAGTCCATTGTAGTAGGGTCTATTACAATGAGGTTCCTAACCAGGCCCCACCCACTTCTTGAGTGTATACTGGGGCCCTGGTGATGTAGGATGGGTAGGAGGGTGGGAAGTAGGGGCTGGAGGTCCACCTTGCACTGCTTCCTGCTCCAAGGGGGAGTGAGTTTTGCCCCAGGAAAGAGTTGTTCTGCACTTACTCCTGTGCTGGTCCATGCAGCAAACAGTCTCCAGTGTCTAGTCTGGGCCTCCCAGTTCCCAGTGGGGAGAAGGGTGGTGTGGGTTTAGCTTGTGCCTAGCCGTGCATTTCTGTTAGTGTCAGGGTGTCTTTTTTAAAGAGGGGCCTGAATACCTGTCTGTGCTTAAACCAGAAAGTTCTATGGGGCGGGCCCAGCCCTGGCCTTGCTGCAACCTATCTGTGCACCCCAAGGGGACATCGAACACATGCTGGCTTAGCTGCTCCCCTGGTGCTGGTCAGCTATAAGGTGGGAGGCTGCGGCCCTCGTAGTGCCAATGGCTGGTTGTGCTGGGGGACCTGCGGTATCCCAGCTACATGCCCACGACAAGTATGCTCTTAAAACCTGGCAACTGTACAGGTCCTGATTCCTCAACAGCATTCATGCCTGTGTCCTTAGTCATCCTAAACCTGACCTGATATCAGTGCCCACTTCTAGATAGCACTCTCTGCAGGGTCGCTGCTGGAGGACTGTCCCTCCCACTCTACGACTACCTGAGAACCCAAGAAGCTTTCTCTACCCTTGTCCCATTCCTGGAAAGGGAGGGCTAGGAATGAGAGACCTCTCCATGGCCAGGGTGTTGGCCCTTGGGTGCAGATGTTACACCCCGCTCTATGACCCTCCTCTGAGAAGCTGGTGACATCATAGGTCCGTCTGGGATTTCTTGTCTTGGGGTGACTCATGACTCACAGGGCACCATTCTTGACAGTGTTTGCTACAAACACTGAAACTTTCAGTTGCCTCAACGCTTTTACTCATACAGGAAGTCAATTACTCATTTTCTGCATTTCCCTTTCACTGGCTGAATATGACTCTAAAAGTGAAATCTTACAACACATGTGCTGAGTGATCAACAAATAAGCAAACATTGAATGCCTACTTTGCCGCAACACTGCTGGGTGGTGGGCCTTGGGGTTCCCTCTGCTTAGGGGCTTACTAATGAGGACTTCTCAACCAATGGATCTATTGTTAAAGGGTCAAGGAGTGACAGTGCCTCTTCTTGGGCCACCTGAGATCCGTTCCAACTTAGGATCCAGGAAATCCTGGTTGAAAAGAAGAACTTGCTTTCCTGTTCCCAAGTGGTTCCAGAAACAACCAGAAATCATTTAAACAAGTGTAGGTTGTACATGGTGGCACACACTACTTGGGTGGCTGAGGCCAGAGCATCACAAGTTTGAGTCTAGCCAAACAACTTAGTAAGACTGTGTCTCAAAATTAAACAAACAAACAAACAAAAAAAACCCTCTGTCTGTCTATCTATCTATCTATATCTATCTAAAGGGGTTGGGGATGTATAGTGGTAGAGTGCCCCTGGGTTTTATCTTACCCACTGGGGGTTGGGGGGAGACACCAGCTAGGTGACTACTTGCCAGCTGAGAAGTGTGTCTGTGTACTGGCTCTGGCCAGGGAAGAAGTGCCAGTGGGTATCCGAGTATTTTAAAAGATGGAGAAGGTGGGGTGGTCTCCCACGCTGGGCAGTCTGGCCATAGCTAGGAATCCAGGTGGTGTCTTAGTCGAAGAGTAGGAACCGGAGCCCAATGGAACAGGCGGTGTCTCCTTGGTAAAGCCTACCCAGATGTTGTCTTTCCCTGGCATGTTTCCTGAGCTCTCATTTGTTCAACAGAGAGAACGCACTTTTACCTGAAATAAGATGAAGGTTTCAAACCATATGTGTCAAATGTGACAAGTATGTGTGTGCCTGCATTTCTCTCCAATCGATGAATGTGTAATGAGTGTGTCTTGTGTGTGTCTGCATCTCTCCTCTGTCCTGTTTCCATTGTGACATGGTATTTCCCTGCCAGGGCCACTGCACCTGTGGGAAGGACTCATTACCACTGGAAAGGAACCCTCATGGGGGATTCCATGTGCTGTGTCTTTTTGTAGTACCTTCTCTCTCCCAAGGGTTTGGCTTAGATCATCTCCCTTGTTTGGGTAGCTTACACTTGGGACTCCTTGGGAAGGATAAAAATAGGTCTGAGGTCTCCCAGGGCCTGCAGAAGTTCAGTCACAAAGCAGGAGCTCCCTTCTCCATGGGAAGGGAGGCTGGGCCTGGTCTTTGTGCTTGGAAAACTTTGGTGCCTTTACTATGTGATTTTCTAATCCCTAACCCTTCAGGTGAAGGGTCAGTATTTTCATTATTCCTGGAAACAAGGAAGAAATACCCTATTGTGGATTGACAACTGGTTGTCAACTTGTAACAACCAGCTGAACGGAGTCAGTGTGGTGCTGAGTGTGGATGGCCCACCTGAGGATTGTTGCCAACATAAAAAGAACTGGAGAGGAAGAGGTGTTGTTGGTTCTCCTGTTAGCATTGGTTCTCCTGAAGGAGCTTCTTTCCTGATATGAATTCGGCTGTTTTCATGAATGGTGGAGCTCTGGACCTGGTTGTCGCTGAGGATGGCTGTGGTACTTTTGGGGGGAGCCCTGGTCCTTACTTTGAGCGTTTCTTCCTGGCTTCAATGCAGAACCTTCAACCTGCTAGCACAGATCCTTCATCTCGCTGGCACAGACTTTCTAGCTTCCACTGCTGACTTTTGGGCCTTCCCAGTGCAGATCCATGAAACAGACTTGCATGAGAGGCATTGTTGTGGGCTCTAGGTCTTCAG
Source organism: Dasyprocta punctata (assembly GCA_004363535.1). Taxonomy (NCBI): domain Eukaryota; kingdom Metazoa; phylum Chordata; class Mammalia; order Rodentia; family Dasyproctidae; genus Dasyprocta; species Dasyprocta punctata. The sequence continues at coordinate 11,268 of RJWM01010066.1, read as the reverse complement.
CTGGACTCATGCAGGACATTGCCATGGGATCCAGGACCTCAGCTGGATTCTTTGGGTCTTAGTGTGGACAGATGTCCTGCACACTTCCTTTTATATTTGACTCTTTGGGTGACTGTCATAAACTAATACTATATGTATCCCGTATTGTCTTGTTCTCCTTGCAAACCCTGACTGCAACAAAATTGGTACCTAGAGAGTGGGGTCATTGCTGTGACATTGCCTGGCCATGTGGCTTCGGGAATTCATTGGGAAAGGTTTTGAGGGACTGGCCTAGAGGTAGCCTCTGTATGCTGTAAACTATATTGGAGACTCTGTTCAGAGCCTGCAAAATCAGAGTACTGATGGAAATGCTGCCAGTTAAGATGAACCTCAGGAGGCTTCTGTTGAGGACTGCATTGGCTGCTGGATCCCAGGTAGTATATTGTGCTTTGGCTGAAAGTTGGTCTGGATCTTGCTTGTGTTTAGAGATACTACCTGGGTGGCAGAAAAATTTCAATGCAATCTACTGTTGGGATGGTAGCATGGTTACTGTTGAGAACTTTTGGCCAGATCTGTGTTTAAAATTGAGAGTGAAGAGCCAGCAAGGTGATTTGAAGCATTTGGCCAGATGGATGGCGTCAATGGAGCTGTGAATTGCAAGAATGAAACAGAGGAGAATGTGGTTGTTGAGAAGGAACAAGACAATGGAAAAATGAACTAAAGTCTTTCACTTGAAGGGAAGAGTGTATTTGAATGGCAGGAGATCCTTGTTTTTAATCTTACCATGCCCTGTCAAAATTTAATGGAAAGTGAGGACTGTGATGGTAATAGTTCTTTTACTGTGATTTTAATGTTTTTAGATATATGTTTGTAACTAGGTTAGCTAATCAAAGTATTGTGGTTTTAACCTTGAATTTTGACCACCTTTTGAATATTTTGCTTTTGGTGTGGGAATGAGTGCAACAAGAATTGTATATATGCAATTAATGTAAATCTGAATAGATGTTAACTTTTCACAAATCTGCCACTAGAGACTATGGTTTAAGGAAATCTGTATGGTTATCAAGTTGACCAAGGGTGGGTTGTGGTGAATTGACAACTGGTGGTCAGCTTGTAACACTCAGCTGAACTGAATCAGCGTAGTGCGAGGTACGGAGGGCCCACCTGAGGATTGTTGCCAACATAAAGGAGAACTGGAGAGGAAGAGGTGTTGTTGGTTTTCCTATTGTCGAACTTCTTTCCCAATATGAACTTGGTTGTTCTCATCGTCAGAGGAGCTCAGGACCTTGTTGTTGCTGAGAGTGGCTATGGAGCATTTTGGGGGAGCTCTGGTTCCTACTTTACCACTTCCTGGCTCTCCAGAGGGGAAGATGGTATGCTGTTCAATCTCCAAAAGAAGCTTGTTACATTGGCTTCCTAATATGAACTCTGCTGATTGTTGGAGGAGCTCAGGACCTCGTTGCTGAGAATGGCTGTGGTACTTTTTGCGGGAGCCCTGGTTCTTTCTTTGAGTGTCGCTTCCTGGCTCCAGTGCAGAACCCTCAGCCTACTGGCACAGATCCTTCATCCTGCTGGCACAGACTTTCTAGCTTCCATTGCTAACCTTTGGACCTTCCCAGTGCAGATATGTGAAACAGATGTGCATGAGACATTGTAGTGGGCCCTGGGCCTCCAGTTGGACTCATGGAGGCCACTGTCATGGGCTCTTGGTCTTCAGCTGGACTTGTACAGGACATTGCCATGGAATTCAGGACCTCAGCTGGATTCTTTGGGTCTTAGTGTGTGGACAGATTTCCTGTACTTTCTTTTGTGTTTGACTCTTTGGGTGACTATCACAAAATAATACTATAAATTATGTGTCCTGTATTGTTTTGCTTGCAAGTCCTGACTGTAACACCTGTGCACCTACACATTTCTTTTTTTTTTTTTGTGGCACTAAGGATCGAACTCATAGCCTCACACCTGCCACACAGGCGCTTAAGCCACTGAGCCAAACTCCCAGCCCTAGTTTTTTGAGGCAGGGTCGCACTGTGTAGCTCAGGCCGGCCTTGCGCTTGTGTTGTAGCCCAAGCAGGCCTCGCCTACCTCAGCCTCCCTAGTGGTGGGATTAAAGGCGTGCACCACCACGCCCGGCTCACATTTCTTTTCTTGTCTTTTTTTTTTTTTTTTTTGCAGCAACCAGGGATCAAACTCACAACCTCACGCCTGACAGACAGGTGCTTAAGTCACTGAGCCAAACTCCCAGCCCTAGGTTTTTGAGGCAGGGTCGCACTATGGGGTTCAGGCCAGCCTTGTGCTCACATTGTGGCCCAAGCCAGCCTTGAACTCTCAAAGCTCCTCCTACCTCAGCCTCCCAAGTGCTGGGATTAACCAGCCACCACACCCAGTGCACCTACACATTTCATGAACATATTGCCTCATATTTCCCATTGCTTTTGTTAATTCAGGTTAGTAACCAAAGCTAGTGAGTTTCTTTTTTTTTTTTTTTTTTTTTTTTTTTTTTTGGTGCTGGGGATTGAACTCACGACCTTGCACCTGCCAGGCAGGTGCTTATGCCACTGAGCTAAATCCCCGGCCCGCTAGTGAGTTTCTTGATTCCCACAGCGAATGTTCTAGAAGAAGGACTTGGCGTGAAGTGGGGCTTCTCTGGTAAAATAGTCTGAGCAATGAACCCATGCCGAGTCTGTGCTTCCAATCGGGTTTAAGTAACACAGAAGCCCTTCCGCTGTGGCGATGGCCACAAGGAGTCTGGGCTAGAGCTGGTGGCTCGGCTCTCGACTCCAGCACAAAGGTCTCCCTCTGTCACAGCCTTGGGCACTTCACATTCAGTGGGGACCCCTTTACTCTATGTTGGCAGGGCTTGGAACTGAAAGTGCTTGACCCAACGTGGTAGTGCTCTTCCTCATGGAGAATGCCCTTCCTGAAATGGACTGTGGCTCTGTGCCCTGATGCTTCCTAGGATATAACCTGAGGTTTGGTTTAGTTCTGTTCTGTTATTTTCTTTTCTTTTCTTTTCTTTTTTTTTTTTTTTTGAGACAAAAGTCACTTTTTGTGGTTTAGGCTGGCCTTGAATTTGCTAAGCTGCCCAGGTTGGGTTTGAGGTTTTAATCCTCACACAGGAGCTCCAAATATTGGAATTACAGGCATGTGCCACCATGCCCAACACATTGATTCTCCTTGAGCTTCTTGTGCTGGGAAAGTGGAGACTGCCAGGGCCAGGAATGTGTGCGCTTTGTTTAGTCTGCCTTGGACCTCAAGGAAGATGCATTGACAAGTCCGTCTGGACAGTGATGTGTACCTCTTCGCATGGGCAGGGTCTGATTGAAAAGGATCTTGTGTGGCCTGCTGAGCAAACAGAGTGTAAACTTGGCTTCCAGATAGTTGGTGAACAGAAGAGATACAGTCTGCTTGAGCACAGTTTGTCTCTGCACCCCGAGTCCCTGGCATAGCCCCCACATGTACAGGGGTGGTACACATGAGGCAAATAGTTGTTGGAACTGGGTTTAAAAATCTCAATAGCCAGGTGCATGCCTGTAATCCCAGCACTCGGGAGACTGAGGCAGGAAGATCATCACAAGTTCCAGGCTAGCCTGGGCTACGATCTCATAGTGAGGCCCTGTCTCAAAAGACAAACAAGTCTGTAAATATGTCTCCTGCCAACCTGCTAACATGATGGAGCTGCCTGAAGGCCTCCAGGCAGTGTGGTTCCATGGGGTTTGTAACCAAAGCCATGAGTTTTCCCATAGAAACAAACAAACAAAAAAAATGTCAAAGAATGCTGAGTTTTTTGGTCAGAAATATAGTAAGAACAGCTCACTCATACCATTTTTAGTAGAAGAGTTGTTTCCAGTGAATATCAATATGGATTGAAGTATGTCAATTTTTTAAAAATTTAGTGACCCTAGGAATTAAACCAAGGGCATTCACACTCAGCAACATACCCTGCCCTTTTTTATCTTGTGATACAGTCTTGCTAAGTCACTAAGTTGCCCAGGTAGGACCTCAGCCTTCCAGAATGCTGGGATTATAGGCATGCACCTCCATACCTGGGTGTAATTTTTTTAAAAATTAGTTTTTGGGAAAAAAAGCATTTCATTGAAAATTGAAACCATGATTTTTGTAAGTCCACAGTTCAAATTCTATTCCTGTTGAGTTCCTGTGAATTTGAGTTGAAACGAGTAATGCTTTTTTCCACTGCTTAAGCACAAAGCATTTCCTGAATGAATGGACAGTTCACATAGCAGGGAAGGAAGATGCTGTCTTAATGATTCTCGACCCTCGTCACAGAGCCCTTGACCGCCTTGCTGTGAGCCACACTGCCCATCTCTTCAGTCCCTTCCACATGAGGATGATAGAAGTGTACCTGGAGGTGGCAGCCTGGGGGTCACTCTAGGAGCCTTTGAAGTCAGCCCATGGGTTATCGTTGAGAAGTGTCCTCAAAGGGAATAAGGTTTGCTCCATTGCAGAGAAGATGGTGTTGAGCTGTGGCTGCCAAGACCCTAGAGTGCCTGCGTATTTGAGCGCCTGTCAGAACCCAGGAGAGGGGTGTGTGAAGAGCTGCTGGGGCCAGGTGTGACTGGGTCTGTGTGAGCATTAATGTCAGGAATTCTGACTTTTCTGACTTGGAACATTGTACACATCTTTCTTCATGACTGGTCACTGGGGACATTTTCTGGGTGACTTTGTCTACCTTCCTATCCCTGTCTGAACTTGTGTTTCTTCAGATATTGGTGAAGTTTATCAAAGGTTCCTGGGCACTTGCTGTGCCCATTAACACCCTGGGAGAGACAGCAGACAAAATGAAGGCATAGGGTAGCAGAGTTACACTAGGCATGGGATAGAGAGGTGGAGCTGGGTGGGAGATACGGGGAGCGCAGACCTGCTTGCCGCTAATGCCTGAGATAGGCCTGGAAGGGGACACTGCCTCTGGACGGCCCTGCTGGGGAGTCCTTGGGGCATGGAATGGCAACCAGGTTGTGAGGAGTGGTGAGTACCTAAGTATGTGAGCTGGGTTCTGGGGAGCCGTGGTGGTGTTTGAGCAGGCAGTGAAAGACACTCTGGTTTTAGGCTAGTGGATAGACGGTGTAAGGAAACTAAGACTCCTACCCAGACTTGCTACAAAGCTTCTGTGATAGGCTCTGCAAGGTAAGAGGGGCCCTGGGCTAACCCAGGCGGGAGTCAAAGAGAGGATAGCGTTGTGAGGAATATGAACTCAGCAAGGTGGACTTTGCAGACAGGTTGGAGCTTTGGACAGATCTGTAACTGTAGGTACAGAGTTGGAACTGGCCATGAGTCTCTGGTGAGAAATCCGGGGAGTTGAACTGAGGACTGACCTGTACAGTATTCCAAGGATCGGAGCAGAGCAAGGAGAGGACCCAGGAGGGAACAGTTTGGAAAAGAACGCCATGACATGGTATCACATGCCACCAAGCCTCCAGAGATTCAGACAGATAGAGGAAGATTCCCGAAATCACCCAGGGGCGCAGTGCAGAGGTCCTTTGAGCCTGACAGTGGGAGCTCTGTGGTAGTCTCTGTGGCAGTCTGCACAGGAGTGGGGTGCAGCCTCGGTCTATCTCACTGGGCAGTGCACCTCAGTGTTCTGTAAGGATATGTGAACAGAAGGGAAGAGGGAGCCTGGGAGAAGGTGAGCATGGAAGCCTGGAGGCGTGGGAGGCCTGATCCAAGGGGAGCAGGAACAAGTCCACTCCGCTGCCCCTATAACAGGCACTGTCCCCATTGTTTTCTAGTGCTTGCGCCTCCTGCACCACCACCACCCCCTATACAAGGATATGCCTTCAAGCCTCCACCGCGGCCGGACTTTGGGACCTCTGGGAGAACAATCAAACTACAGGCCAACTTCTTTGAAATGGACATCCCCAAAATTGACATCTACCACTATGAATTGGATATCAAGCCAGAGAAGTGCCCAAGGAGGGTTAACAGGTAAAGTATCTTCCATATTTGTCCTGACAGGTTGATGTGGGTAGACTGCAGAAGTGCATTGTCCCATGAAGTTTCTGTGCATTTTTGAAGTCTTTTTGTATTGAGATAAAACTTCAGCTCCGTGAAACACACATCATAGATGTACAGTTTGATGAGTTTTTTGTGTTTGTTTTTTGAGACAGGGTCTCACTATGTAGTGCAGGCTGGCCTTGAACTTGCGTGTGTAGCCTAGGTTGGCCTTGAACTCATGGTGATTCTCCAGCCTCAGCCTCCCAAGTGCTGGGATTTCAGGTGTGTGCCACCACACCTGGCAGTTTGATGAGTTTCGATGTGTTAGTCTCCCTGTCCTAAAGGCACACTGGATTCTGATTTCTGTCATCATAGGTTATGTCCCTGTTGATAGAAATGATTTACCCTTATCACTCTTTGTATTGCAGTTTATTATTACTATTACTTTTCTTCTGGAGATGAGGTCTTACTATATAGTTTAGGCTAGCCTTGAACTCTGTGGATCATCCTGCCTCAGCCTCATGAGTGCAGGAATTACAGGTGTGCGTCCCAGCAACAGCAGCAGCATATTATTTTTGTTACAAAGGAATATTTCATTGTTTGTTTCATAATTCACCTTTTCATCTTCCTTTTAGACCCTTAAGGGTATGGACTTTGTCCATTTGAACAAAGCTGCTGTGGACGTTCTTGCTCAAGTAGGTTTCTACACCTGCTTTCACTCCTCTTAGACACATTGCTGGGAGCAGAGCTGCCGGCTTTGGGTTAGGTGGGTTCCACGGGCCATGAACCTGCAAAGGAATTTTCCAAAGCTTGTGTATCATTTCACTTCTGTCAACAGAGTCTGAGAGTTCTGCTTGCTCCACACCCCTGTCAGCATTTGAGTTTGATGTTGGCTGCTTTGGTGGGTGTACGATTGTTTCTTGTGGTAGTTTTAATTTCTGTTTCCCCAGTTGTTAAACTGAGTGCCTTTTCATGTGCTTAGATTCATATATTATGTTCACATATTAAGTAATGTATTATCTTTTGGTAAAGTATCAAAGTGTTTTGCTAATTTTGTTGATTTGTGGAAATTTTTACAGGATTCTAGATGCAAGGCTCCATTGGCAATAGTTTCTTCCAGTTGCTGTTTCTTTCATAATGGTGTCTCGTATGTGCAGAACTTTTTAGTTTTGTTGAAGCTTGGTTCATAATTTTTTGAAAATAGCTGTTAGGTTGTGTGTCTGCTAAGAAATCTTTGCTTACAAAAACTATGGAGATGGTCTCCTGGGTGTTTTTGAGAAGAATTTAATTTTGGCTTATGCGTGTAGGTCTGTAATCATCCTGAATTGACGTCTGGGTGCAGTGTGAGGAAAGGCTGTGTTGAAGAGACTGTTTTTGTCCCCATTGAATTGATTTCCTGTGGCCCCTTTTACAAGGATGATCAGTTGATTGTTTATGTGTGAATCTATTTCTGGACTTGCTTCTGTTCTCTCTGCAGTCCCGTAATGCTTTGTCTTGTTAGCTGTAATATTACGGGAAGGTTTGGATGACAGAGTTGAGGCTTCCGGATTTGTTCTTCACAATCGCCTTTAGTTATGCTAGATCCTTTGCTTTTCTATGTAAAATAGAATAATAAATAGAAACAACTGACTGATTTCAACCAGAAAGTCCTCTTGTAATTTTTAAACTGTGATTGGTTTGAATATACATATGCTGTGTTTTTGATGGTACTGTGAATAGTGTCTTAAAATTTTATTTTCTTTTTTGTGTATGTTACTTTATTAGTACATGTTTATAGTACATGATTACATTCATCATGAGGAATGTGTACATGTACATAGCACATCTTGTTTTTGCTTTTTGTCCCCTGCTCCTGCTCTTGTTCCAACTCTTCACCTCCACATTTACAAAACCTGTATTTCAGTTTTATATTCCGAGAGCAGAGAGAGTGACTACTAACAAGTATGGAGCTAGTATTTTGGGGGTGATTAAAAATGCTTTAACTTAGATTGTGGTGATAGTTGCAAAACTCTGAATATAGTAAATTATTATATGCTTTTAATCAGTGAATTTTATGCTTATATGATTGATATCTTAATAAAGATGTTAAAATTATTTTCATTTTTAATACAGATGATTTTACTTCTTTATTTCCATTTTATGATACGTTTTATTTCTTTTCCTTGCCTTAATGCAAATATAGGGTAGGAGACCCAGTAGGATGTTGCATGTGGGTGATGGAGTGGACCTCCCTGTCTCATTGTGCTCTTTTAGAGGGACGCATTCATTCTTTCATCCACCAAGATGTGAGATCCACTGTAGGATTTTCACAGTGACTCTTGGTCAGGCTGAGGGAGTTCTTGTCCTGATTTGCTGACAGTCATCCTCAGCACTAAGTTGAATTCTGTCAAATACTTTTTCTGCATCTATCGAGGTCATCATGTTTTTCTTTCTTTCTTTTTTTTTTTTTTTGTGTGTTAATATGATAAGTTGTATTGAGTGTGTGTGTGTGTGTGTGTGTGGACTCAGCTGTGTTTCTGAGAGTCACAGCGTATCATTTCTATATAGCAGTATACTCAATTTGTTAGTATTTGTTGAGAATTTTTGTGTCTGTGGAGACATTAGTATGTCACTTTCTTCTGGTCAGGTTTTGATGTCAGGGTTGATAGCATAATTAAGCAAGCTGCAAGATATTTCTTCCTGTACCTACTGTAAAGTGAAATGTGAAATTTGTAAAATTTCTTCCTTAAGTGGTTGTTTTATTTTATTTTGTTTGTTTGAGACAGGATCTTACTATGTAGTTCAGACTGGCCTTGAACCCACTATGTAGCCCAGGCTGGCCTCGAACTCATGATGATCCTCCTGCCTCAGCTTCTCAAGTGCTGGGATTATAGGCATGTGCCACCATGCCTAACATTTGTTTTGTTTTTATCTTTTGTTTGTTGATATTTTTTTCCTCTATTTTCCTGCTCTGGTCTTTATTATTTCCTTCCTTCTGCTCACTTTTAAGTTTAGATCATCAATTTTAAACCTACCTTCTTTTGTAACACATTTAAGGCGGTAAATTTCCCTCTAAGCCTGGTCTCAGCTATAAACCACAAATTTTGATACACTGTATGGTATCTTTAAGTTAAATATTCACTTATCTTCCTGTTGCTTTATTTAACCTGTGGGTCTGTAGAAATATGCTGTTCCACTTCGCATGTGCACAGGAGAAGATCTCCTGTTCCAGAGTTGTTGGACCTGGAGGTCTATGACTGTTATTGTAGTTGGTTGATACTAACCCAATTCTTTACAGCTTTAAGATTTTCTGGTCCACATGGTGGTTCATGCGTGTAATCAAAGCACTTGGGAAGCTGAGGTAAGAGGATGATGAGTTCAAGGTGAGACTGGACTACATAGCATGAACCTGCCTCAAAAAACCAAAATAAATAAAAAATAAAATAAGATTTTATTTTCCCCCTCTACTGTGGATTTGTATATCTCTCTCTTGAGTATCTTCTGTTTTGCACTTTGTTTTTTGGGTTTTTCTGTTTTTTGTTTTGGCTTCATACTCTTAAAAAAATTTTTTTAAATGTTTATTTTTTTAGTACATGTTCGCTGTATATAATGCTTACATTGCTGGGGATATAGCTCAGTGGCACAGTGCCTGTGTGGCACTACTCAAATTTATAGCACTTATATTCATATTACATTCATTGTGGGAAGATGGTACATGTATACAACACATCTTAATTCTTATGTTCCCTTCTCTTTCCTCTCCTCCTTCATGTTTCATGAATTTTGAAGCTTTGTTAATAAGACGCATACACACCTGTAATTCTTGTATCTTAATGATAAATTGACCCTTTTATTATTAGGAAATGTTCCTTGTTTTGTTTTGCTTTGTTTTTTCGGCACCTGGGATCAAACTCACAGCCTCGCACCTGCCAGACAGGCGCTTAAACTGCTGAGCCAAGCTCCCAGTCCTCGTTTTTTGAGGCAGGGTCGCACTATGTAGCTGAGGCCGGCCTTGCACTCACGTTGTAGCCCAAGTCGGCCTCGAACTCGCAACACTCCTCCTACCTCAGCCTCCCAAGTGCTGGGATTAAAGGCGTGCGCCACCACGCCCGGCTTTGTGTTTTGTTTTGCAAGACAAGGTCTTGCTATGTAATTCAGGCTGACCTTGACCTCACTATATAGCCCAAGCTGGCCCCAGTCTCGCGGCAATCCTCATGTCTCAGCTTTTTGAGTGCTGGGATTACAGGTGTGCCCCACCTTGCCTGATAGTAATTCTCATTTAAAATTTTTTTCTTTGATTATTAATGTAGCCTCCTGAGCATTCTTATCCTTATTGTTTTATATATCTTTTCCCATACTTATAGTTTTAACCCACATGTATATATCTGTATTCTGGGTTCTTGTAAAGATGTAGTATAATGGGGTCTTGCTTTTTTCCCTCAATTTCTGCATTTTTGCTTGAGTGTTCTGTTCATGTAAATTTAATGTACATAATTATCAGTGGTTTCATGTAAGGCTACCATCTTGCCATTTTGAAATTTTTGTATTTCTTGAAGGGACGCTGGGGATTGACCCTCATCTAAGCATGCTAAGCTGGTTCTCTACCACTGAGCTATACTTCTAGCCCTCTGTACCTATTTTCTTGTGTCTCTCTCTCTTTTTTTTTTTTTTTTTTGGATTCATCAATTTTATATTCCCATAGTTCAGGAGACTGAAGTCCAACATCAAGATGCCTCCAGCTGGTTCTTAAGGAAACTTCTCCCATTGGCTTGCAGCTCCTTTGTGGCCCTTTTTCTGTGGACCTCGTCCCTGGCATCTGGCAAATGGTTTTTAGTATTCTACTTTCTGTGTTGACTTTTAACTGTTCTTCTTTTTGCTTTAGATGTCAGTTTTTTTTTTAACTTATCACTGTCCACGTGGCTTTAATGTTGTAAAATATAAGAATAAAATGATAGAATAATTCCATTCTCCCATCCTCCTGTGTTTTGCTTTTACATATATACCCTACTGTATGATGCTGTTATGGTTAAACAGTTAAGAAAATTGTGACACTTACTTGCACATTAGCCATATCAAGTCGTTATCATTACTTCCTGTTTGTCAGTGTATTTCATTTGGTACCATTCCCCTACAACCTGGAGAGGCCTTTCTTTTTGTGTAAGTCTGGTAGTGATGAGTTCAGCCATGGTTTTTTTTTTTTTTTTTTTTTTTTTTTTTTTTTTTTTTTTTTTTTTTTTTTTTTTTTTTTTTTTTTTTTTTTTTTTTTTTTTTTTTTTTTTTTTTTTTTTTTTTTTTTTTTTTTTTTTTTTTTTTTTTTTTTTTTTTTTTTTTTTTTTTTTTTTTTTTTTTTTTTTTTTT
>RJWM01010065.1:0-65206 GCA_004363535.1 Dasyprocta punctata | reverse complement strand
AAAAAAAAACATAAGGAAATAAGTCTCAATAAAATCAAAGTTGCAGCAATTGTTCTGCTTTCAAGGAGAGCCACTCAAATTGTCTCCCACAAACACAATAAAGGATCTTTCTTCATCCAGGGAATAGGTGGCCTGGGGCAAATGTCATAATCTAGAATCACTTGGAAGAGGACCTGGCCAGGTTTCTTGAAGGTCAGCCCGCTGGTCCCAGGGTCTTGGGATCCTGAGCTTTACTTGTAAGACACTGCCAACTCTGAAGAAGTACTGGACTGATTGGGTGACATCTGACTGCAGAGATGGAGCCCAGTTCTGACACCACAGGAGCTCCAGGCTCTGTTGTTCTGCACCTTGTACTGGGAGGGGAAAGTGTAAACCTGTAGTTTGACTCCATGTATCTTTTGTGACCTGAATTAGATGTTAATTGTCCTCACCAGAGTCCTCCAGAGCTTAAAAGCAGAAGGCCTGGTTTTCCATTCTTCATCATCCCATAGCGATTGTAGGTAGGCAGTAGGGAGATGGGCTTCACAGAGAGTTTTCTGTACTACTGAGGGTGTAAGATTAGAATACAGAAGACTGGCTGTCTTTACAGCTCCCTGAGGATATATGAACAGGGAAAGAAGGGGCAGTACCTTATTTGTATCATGTCTTTTTGCTTTTCTCTGAAAAGTTCTTTTTTCATATCACTTGATCATTACAGCAAAATATATAAGTTATAAATAAGCAGATGACCTCAGCACCCATTGAGTGAATGAGGAAAGTGTGTTACGGGGAGATCATTTCTTCTGCAGAGTGACACCAGCTGATAGTGGCAGAACTGAGGCTGACCCACGTTCACTCCTTCAGCCCAAAGCACAGAGGTTGATGTCTTGGGAGGGAAGAGTAGTTGTGAGGATTGGAGTGATTTGGCTGAGCTTGTGAAGCAGTGAAGTTACGGCTGAGCTTCCTTGCTGAGCTCTGGGCATGGTGTATGAAGGTCCAACAGTAGACCGACATCACATACACACATCCCTCATTCCCAACAGACTTTTGCTGGGTTGTGTGGGGGTAGAGACATCCAGCAAGCCATTGCCTGATCGTCAGACCAGGACTCAGTTGGCAGCTGGGAGGCACAGTGCCCACGAAGCATCATGTAGGGGGATACAACAGAAGAGTGGGATGGGGTGGCTAGAACAGTTCTTTTAAGGAAGGAAGTGGTTATTAGGGAGTATCTGTTTATTATCCACTAAAAAAGTTGTTAGAAGTCCCAATGGGAATGGGGACCCTCCCCATACCTCCCATGGCACTGGGGAGTGTCACAGATGCTTTGAGGCATGCCGCCATCCCTACCATGTGTAGTGGGATGAGTGCCTTGTAGATGTGTCAGGCAGAGAGAAGGCACCAGTGCTGTGGTGAGGTATAGAGTCTGGGGAGGGAGCCCCACTGTCTGTAGAACACCTTTGCACTCATAACTCGGGGTGCAACTGCCTGCCCTGGAGGTAAAACGAGCAAAGACTGGACAGTAAAGCCTGTACCCCAAATACTATGTGTGGTCACCAGGAGTCCTTATATCCAAAAGAGTGCTTTATGATATTGGTCAAGGCCCTCCTCTGCTCTCAGAACTTGTGCAGTGTCCTGTGGAAGACTGAAAACTGCATAGAATGTATATCAGAAAATAGTATACACACAGTCCTATAAGACCTTGGCACTGGAGGAGCTTTGATTCTGGTGAAAAAGATGAACTTGTCATACAAAGTAACAGTCTTGTTTGTGACCATGTAAAATTCAGCACCTGGTTGTGCTTTACACTCAGTGTGGGTGACTTCAGGCCAATGTCATTCAGGATTAATCAGAAAGACGATTAAGCTGGGTGTTGGGAAAACACAGGACATGGGCAGGCTGAGGGGAGGAGTGAGGAATGAAAGCAAGGGCAGGCCTGGAGGAGGCTGTGGTCTTTCCTGGGACCTGAAATCCACGACTCAACTGGGATGCAGGGTGTGCTGGAGGTGAAGTGGGAGCTTGTACTGTCAGTCACCTGGGAAGTACCTGCCGAGCCCAGACAAGCCTGCAGCATCATCTGCTAAATCCATGTACAGTATGTACTTAATGGAATTTGTGTCCCAGGTCCACGTGATACTCAGCATTAGAGTGTGGTATGGGTTATAGATTGAGAAGATCACAGAGAGAGGAGGGGACAGACAGGGAGTCCCATGGAGACAGATGAGTCTGCGGGTGGCAGACCCCCAGGTTGCATCCATCTGCAGGGCCGATAATTGAGTGGGCCTGGCCACTGGGAAGAGAACACCTGGGTGGTTGTGGAGAGTGATGGTACGGCAAAAGGCTGCCTGCTGGGTGGTTGCAGGTCCTGGAGTTGATGTAGTCCCTATTTCTTTTTATCCAGCAGGGTAAGCTGGCTTGCCTGGGCCTGGGCCTTACCCAGGTTCTGGCCACAGACACTGTGATCTGCGGCTGTTAACCTGGGGGTAGTTCTTGTTCCTGCCTTTCTATTTACAAAGGAGGAGAAATAAAAGAAGCTACATTTGAGCTGCAGACAATCAGAAGGAAAGGGGACTTTATTCCTCATCTCTTTTAGTACAGTGGGAAAGTAGATTTAGCAAATTTTAAATAGCAATTCTAGGTCAGCTTATTCTTTCTCAGTCAAGACTCTCTGATCAGTCAGCCAACCTGATGTGTTTTCCTCAGGTGACCTAAAACGCTTTGACCATGTTTTCTACAGTCTGCCTTGTAACATACACTACTGGGCCCTCTCCTCTGTAAGCACTACTGCCCTTAGGAAGCCCACATAAGGTCTGAGTTATTCTACAACATCACACTCAGTGTCTGTGTGTGAATGAATACTGGTGTTTGGGCACTAGACTTGGCATCATAGGGCCTGGGAGTGATTTAAAATGGGCTCATCTCCCTACACATAGGAAGACAAAGTTCTTCTTTTCATATGATTTTTTTATTTTTGTCTTTGTTTTTTGAGGCAGGGTCTCACTATGCAGTTCAGACTGGCCTTGAACTCACTGTGTAGCCCATTCTGGCCTCAAATTCAGTAATCCTGCCTCAGCCTCCTGAGTCTGAGACTACAGGCATGCATCACCATGCGCAGTATTTTTACGATTCTTAATGAGTATCTGTCATGATCCTAGCTAAGTATGTGTGCCAGGAGCTGTTCCACTTGCTCCCATGGGCTATTACGTTTAATTGTCATACTAACCTTAGAAAATAGGTACTTTAAACATCCATCTCATACTGAGACTCAGAGAGGTTAATCTTGCCTCAAATTCCATGTGCTGTTGCTAGTGGCCATGTCATGAATCAAACCCAAGTCTGCCTGGTCTGAAATTCACTTTTTAATCACCAAGCCAAATAATGCTTGTGGTGCTAAGTACAATGTAGGCATCTAGCATAAGCTGTGAATATTAAATTGGGGCACTTGCCCATGTGGATGGAAACAGGGTAGACTCGGGAAGAGGCAAGAATGAGTCTTGGAGGATGGGCAGTATTCAGTGAGACAAAGAAGAATCACCCAGATAGGATTTAAGAATGTACACAAATGCCTCATGCATAGAATTGAAATTGCTAAATGGTTCATTCACCTGCCAGTCTGTGCTTTTCCCAGACTTAGTACACAACTATCCATACATGCTGTGGGGAGAGGTGTGCTTTCCTTCTCTCCTGTTATGTTATGTGTCACCATGGCCACTCATCACTTGTCTTACTGTTTGGCAGCTTTGACCCAAAGAGAGCCGTGCAGCAACTCAGAGCCTGTGGGGTGCTGGAGACGATTCGCATCAGCGCAGCAGGCTATCCATCCAGGTAACGTGCTGCTGGCCACACCCTCCTGGGCTGCTGGAGAGGTGTGATCAGTGCTCCACGCAGTCCCCATACATACCGTCCTCATACATCCCATTAACCCGAAACAGATCCTCCAAGTTCCCACACCCTGAGGGCCCAGGCAAAATGCTGATGGAAATGAGAATTTCTGTTTGACCTGAAAAATATGGGAATCAACAGTACCGTCCTTTGGGGTAGCTTTTCAAATTTCACATTGTCACTGGTCTAAGGTGATGAACAAGCTACAGGAGCAAAAGGGATTTCCTCCACACTCAACTCCAACATATCCCTTTTATCTTTTTTTTTGAAATTTTATTATTTTGGTAAAATACATAACTTGATAGTTACCACCCATTTTTAAACATTTAGTAGCATTGTTGCACAATCATCACTACCATCCATTTCCAGAACTCTTCTCATCTTGCAAAATATATAATAAAAACTCCCTGTTCTAGTCCCTGTTTGTTACTATAACAAAATACCTCAAACAAGATAACTTTATCAAGAAAAGAGGTTTCTTTACTTCATAGTTCAAGAAGCTAAAAGTCCAAGGCTATGTGGGAGGGATAAGTAATATCATCAGACAGGAAGCCAAAGAGCACCTGGGATCCCACAGTACCTTCTGAGGGTGGTGTCAGTTGGGCTAAGGACCTCCTAACACCTCTACCCTGGAGACCAAACTTCAACACATGAATCCTTGAGGAATAAACTACATGAACCACACCCTTCCCGTTCCCTTCCCCAGCCCCCACCAGCCACCTTCTACTTTGTCTGTGAATTTGACAACTTAAGGTGCCACATATAAATTGAATTTTGTAATATTTTTGCTTATAGTATAAGTCTTCATTTGTAGTCATAGCATGTGACAGAATTTTCTTCTTTTTAAGGCTGAATAATATTCCCTTGCATGTCTATATCACATTTTGCCTACCCATTCATCTCTGGTTGGATTCATCTGTTTTTTACCATAGATTTCCTATGGTGGAAAATATAATTTCACAGTCTGATGTGCATTGTTGGATAAGCCATTGAAGCTCCAAATCTGAGGAAGCCATGCCAGGACTGTGGATTTCCTGTGGATGCTTGTCTGAAATAGGGGTGGGAATCAAATGACAGTCCCACTAGCTCACACCAAACAGCATACCAGTGACACATAAACCAAGCACCTCCTGCTGTTAACTGGGACTGAATTGATCAGTGTGGCAGCCAAGAGCTGTGATCCTGCCCACAAGGACCATCTGTCCTCAGAAGTCCCTTGTGCATCAGGGTGGGAGGAGCCAGAAATATGGATGACGGGAGATAGCACAGGCCTCCTCTCCACCTGTCACTTTCCCCTGCAGTGCAGGGACCATTTCATATGCAGTGGTTAATTACCCATCAACAGCTTAACCATAAACAATTCCCGAGTGTTAGCCCTGGAGGGAAGTTGTTGATGGAATTCAGAATTTTCATTTAACCTGGAAAGTGTAAGAACTATCACTAATCTATAACATCCAGGCAGCTTTTCAAAACCCAGCAGGATGATCACTGGAGCCAGGTCTAAGGCTGTTAATTATTTTGTTTTCAACCACATCTTTCCTTATTTAGGAAAGGTCTCATTTTTTGACTTTGGTGTCTTAAACACTGATAGCTAGCCATGCCCCTGTTAGGAACATGGGCTAGCTTCTGCTGCTTAGATAAGGCTTGGTATTCCTTTTCTTAGTCTGCCCTGTGGTTCCCAGCATCTCTATCTTTTGATTGAGAGGAGACGGGCTAGGGCCCAGGTTGAGTGGCACAGGTATGAATTCAAATCAATGACATTTCAGTTCCTGCTACTTACATAGGGTTCAGATCAACAAAACTTCATTTAGTTGAAGAGTTAAAAAATGACCTTAGGGTGCTGCTGAACCCCTGATCTTCGAACTGAGTTCTGTGGGCAGCCACTCCACTCTTGCACTTCACTATTATGTCTATGGGACTCTCAAGACAGGTGTCATCTACTAAAGGCTTCTTTAATTCCTCTATTGTTAGTCTGCTGTTTCTCAGAATTGTGTGTTGCAACTCATTAATGAACCCTGAAATCAACTGAATTGGGTTGTGCCAAACATATTGTTTTTTTTTTATTGAAATAACTTGGGTTGGAAATTGTAAGAGGACAGTTTGTGGCTGAAGGAATATTGTGGCACAACTATTTCTCAGTGTTAGGTTAGGCAAGGTGTGTTGCCATCTAAGATGTGATCCCACAATGAGCCCCTGAGGATGAGTGAGCTGCTGGTGGCTGGGCTGCATCTACAGCCAGTGCTCCTCTGCCCATGCTACATTGTCCTCGCTGAACACTTTACTGCTTATGTCCATGAAGTATTGTCCTCCAAACACAGGTTTATCAGAGGAAGAAGGGGCTTGGGTAGGAGTCCTGAAAAACTGCCCTCTTCCCCCTGTGCCAGACCCAGACCTGAGGCCTGATGTAACACTAACTGCTCCTCATTCTCTCTAACACATGGGAATCCAAACTCTGGAAAGGTAGGCTGGGCAAAAGCTGAAATAGCCAGAGTGTGTTGAACTCTGGCCTTTGTAGGTAGGCCTGAGTTCAGGTGTTGGCTGCTAAACTTCTTGGTTGGGTGACCCTGGACAAGTTAATAAACTTGAGCCTGGGTTTCCTTATCTTTAAAATGGTTGTACTTACTTTACAAGTGTTGTAATAAATGGGATAAAGTCCTCAGCACAGTACTAAGTACTTAAGTATTTAATAAAATATTTATAGTCATCCAAATATGAGCAAGAAGGTGCTTCCCTATGAGTGTAAGTATCTAGGAAGACTATGTCTATACCAGAAATTTCTAGCTTTGTTTTCAGGAAATCCCACTGTGTGTGGTGGTTACCTTGAAAGAGTATCCTGAAAGTCTTAAGCAACTGGAAGGGTCAGTTTAAACGTTACATAAAGGGGCTAATGGTGTGACTTAGTGATAAAGAATGTCCTTAGTATGCTCACACACATGTCATGCTAAACTTTCTAGGGTCATTGTAAAAGTAGGTTTAGGAATGCCAGTTTCTACAGCCATACCTGTGCTATGCACTGCAGATACCTGGAGGTAAGCCGAGAAACTCAAAGTGTTCACCTTTGTGTATATAATTCACCACTTTGTGTCTACTGGTGGGTTTGTAAAGTGAAAGGAGTATAAATCACAGGACCATTCAAGCCATGGAGAAAGTACAAGGGAAGCATGTGACAATAAGGTCATCTATGCCGGGTAAAACCTTGGGGTCCATCTCAGTGTATAAAAGGAGCCACCTATGTCACCAAGGAGTTTCTAACAGATTGAGTTAATGGTAGGACAAGTGACTTGAGGAGGTGTCATGCCCAGAGTGTCTCCTTGTACATCAAGAAGAGGCTTAGAAGTCCATGAAGCTAACCTGATTAACTATAAACCCTGCATAGGCAGGGGTCTATACACATCTGCCACCTCTGATTCACCAGCTGAGCTTCCTCACAGCCTCACTGCGTGAAATCAGAGTGACTGTGTGTGTCACCCACACTCCTATTAGGTTTGCTATCGCTGTATAAAAACAGTCTGTCAGAGAGGAGGAGGAGAAGGTTTACTTCTGGGATTTTGCATGAGCTTCATATGAAATGAGAACAATGTTTTGCCTTCATGAGGTCTTTCTCTCCCCACTTAACCTCTCTTTTCCATGTCTTCTGTATGGAACATCCAGCTCTAAGCTGGCCCATGCCCACAAGAAACTCACAGCTTGAAGCAGTTAAAGAGCAACTCAGTTCATAGTACAAGTGTGGGAGGAGTAGAGACTTCCTAGATAAGGTGAGGTTGGAGCTGGGCCTTAAAGAATGAGAAGGATTTGGATTGGTGGGGAGGCAACGGGAAAATGCCACCAGCTGTGAGGCAGCACACTATCCCAGGATAGACTGCAACTTAGAGGGCTTCTCTGCCCTCTCAGTGCTCTCTGCCCCCTGCTCAGTCTCCCAGTTGCACCATGCTTGGACACCAGATGTGCTTTTCCTTCATCCAAGCAGCCTTTTGGCAGCTAAAAGAACTCATGACTGCCAGGTCTTTAGACCTATGAGGAAAGTGGATTCTCTTGCTGTTGATTACACCTGACTGCAGTCATAGTTGCCAGCAGGATCAAGATGTACACAACTAGCTGGCCTCTTATGGAGTGTTTGTTTTCCTGCCATCTTAATTGTTTTAGACTTCTTTCTAGTGGGTAATTATAAATGCATCTGTGTCTTTTGTTTATGTAAGTGCAGGTATTATGAAAGGTGTAATAAAGGAAAGAAAGGTATACTTTGGTATCACAGAACATGTTGTCTAAAGCCTTGATGTAAATGTGTGGGCTTAGATCCAGGCCGCTCCTTCCATGTCTTCCTTACATTTGTTGCCTTAGCACATTTTGCTGAAGGGTTCAAGAGAGGATTCCCCCCCTGAACTGCCATTAGAGTTTGAAAAGCAGCACCAGGGTTTTATGGTACTTTTGTTAGTATTACAGTGACATCAAATCATTCACTGTTTCATCTAAATACTAATCCCCTTGCATCCTCTTGCCACTACCGAGCCACAGTACTTAGGCTGGCATTTATTTGGAAGATGAATGGTGAGGGACTAAGCCCTCACACCTGAAATCTTTTGTCTGAGTCCATGGCTTAATTTTCTGCACATGCCATGATAGTCCTGTTGGGTAACTTCACTGATGAAAGATAAACAATGCTACCTAACTACTTAATCCAGGAGATTGGCAATTGTGTGCTGTATCTAGGGTTAAATCAGATGGAGTTTTATGGATGCCATCTGCCTGCAAAGTATTGGCTATGAAAGGAAGTACACAACAGCTGCAATGTGAGCCACCCTCGGTGTGTAGAGCTGAGCTCTATTTGAGGACCTGACTGGGAAATTTCTCAGGGACAGAGGGATTTGAGTGGAACATGGTAGATTGAGAGTCATCTACAAGAAGAATTCACCTCCTCAGTTGCTGAAAGTGACTTCACTTGTATTAGCTTGTCACATAACTGCATAACTTTGCACAGCTGTGTCTTAAGGACATTTCAAAGAGCTTCTGTGTTTAGGGAAATTACAATTTATATATCTTTCTGCATTTCTGCTGTGTGAGTGACCAAAGGAAGAAAAATAGTAAAGGAAATTGTGTCCATTGCCCAGGATTGTAGAGATTGGTGGTGATTGTTTCACAGGGCTGTTCTCTAAGAGCCCAAGCATTTCAGGCACAGTTCCTGCATCAGCTCTACTGATGACTTGAAAGAAGAATTCCTACCTTTCTTCCAAACTTGAGACACATTCAATCTCCCTAAAGCCCGCCAAGTCAGAGGGGGCAACTGTAGCATCGCCAGCCAAAAGCAGCTATCTAGGGCTGCTGCTGCTCCTCAAGTTTTCAGGTACCTGATTATTTTTATCCTTCCTAAGAATTATGGCTTTCTTGGGAGTATAGCTTTAAATGAAAATGTATCATTCTATTCGAAATGCTGTGCAATAGCTAAGAAATATGTTCATTGTAATATGCATAAAGCGCAGTGATGAATGCACTGTCAGGGATAGATCCTAACCCACTCAGCTCCTGGCTCTCATGCCTGTGCAGTCACCTGCCCCTCTGGGCTCACAGAGACTAGAGAAACTGGGGCAGGTACTGCTTACCAAACACAAGTGTGGCAGAGGACTCCTTGAATGTGTGATTTGTATTTAAAAAGTGAATCAAAGCAAAACTGTATAAACTTCAGTTCTTCATTTCAGTTCATCATCTTCATAGCAATTGAGGCTTCCTCAAAAGATTTCCAGCTCCTCGACTTCCATCTCTCCAAACCCTTGTGTAATAAATAGCCTAAGATGTAGAATTAGATGGAAGCCTTAGAATCTGCCTGATTTACCTTCCTACTTAATCATGTTGGAACCTAAAACAGACACACAATTACTTCCCTTGCTATTAAATATTCCTCAGAAAGAGAATAGTGCAAAACTTTTTTGAGAGTGACATGATTGTTTATCTCAGATTCTTACAGCCTCAAGTCCTGACTATTTTGCCTGATCTCTGTACTGTTTTTGTTTGTTTTATTTCGTTTTTTTTCTGTAGACTGGAGTTTGACCTAGTAGTGCACACGCAGAGCTGCACATCACAGTTAGGAGGCCGTACTTAGCGATTTCAGAGGCCAGGGTCCTTACGCAGACCTAGGAATCAGAGTCTGAGACGGAGCCTTGAGCATTTGCATCTTGCCAAGGTTTTCAAGTGATTTTTAAATGCATCCTGCCTGAAAAACATTACTCTGGGGGCACATGTTGGCCCCTCTGCTGCCACTTGGCCATGCACAGGCCATGTTAGAACTGATGGGGTTTTCCTCTGCAGTCCCCGCTTTGTGTCTCAGCTCCAGCTCAGAGCCAATGGAAAGGAATCGTGTTTCCTTCTCCCTGCAGCAAAACTTAGCAAGCTTCAGAGCTGGGGCCACTTCTGTGGCTGAGCCCCTGTTCCCTGGGAGGGCCAGGATATGGGGGGGGGAGAGAATTATGTGAGGAGTTTATAGTGGTACAAGGTGTATCGTGAGCATCATGCAGCCTTTACCCTAGGAATTCCTTCATGAAGTTAGTGCTGAAATAATAACAAACCCTGCTTATAAATTATGAAAGCTGCTTATTAACCTCATCATTTCCATCACACTTATTAAGATATAATGCACGTAATATAAAATCCATTCTTTTAAGATAATTCAGTGATTTTCATTACATTCAGCTGTACAACCATCACCACTATCTAATTTCCTAATATTTTCACTACCTTGAAAAGAAACTGTTAGTAATCATTCCTCCTTTCCACTTCTCCCAGGCCCTGGCAAATACCAAACTTGGTATTTTGTTTGATTTGTTTATTCTAGATATTTCATTTATATGCAATCATATGATATATGACCTTTTGCATCTGGCACTTTTCACATGGAACTGTTTTCAAGGTTCATCTATGTTACAGCATGCATCAGTACTTTATTCCTTTGCTGAATATCGTTTCTTTGTACGAACATACATTTTATCCATTCCTGAGTTAATGGACATTCAGGATGTTTCTAGTTTTTGGCAAGGATGAAAATGCTGCTGTGAATATTTGTATAGATGTTTTTTGTGGGCATATGTTTTTATTTCTGTTCTGTATGTATCTGAAAGTGGGATTGGGTCACTCTTTACCCTCTTGCAGATCTGCCATACCAATTTCTGCAGTAGCTGTACCATTTTACATTCTCACCAACATTATGTGAGGGTTCCTTTTTTTTTTTTTTTTAAAGAAGTCTCTACATGTTGCTCAGGCTGGTCTTAAACTCTGAAACCTCCCATCTGGAACACCTGGTATTATAAGCCTGTGCTACCACCTGGGAAGGGTTCCCATTTCTATACATTTTTGCCATTACAGTATTTGTTCTGTCTTTATTTTTATAGCCATCATAATGAATATGAAATGGTATCTCATTGTGATTTTGACTTGTATTTCCCTGAATGATGTTAAGTATCTTTTCACATGCTTATTGGCCACTTGTATGTCTTTTTTGAAAAACTGCATATTCAAATCCTTTGCCTATTTCTAAAATTGGGTTATGTTTTATTTTTCTCATTACTGAGACAAAATACCCAATACCCAAAGTTGAAGGAGGAAAGGTTCATTTCAGCTCACAGTTTGTAGAGGTTTCAGTCCATATCTGGCTGACTCCAAAGCAGGGCAGTGTGGCAGAGGGTCATGGTATAGGAGACACAGTTTGTGGCATGGCAGGCAGAAGGCAGCAAGCAGCAAAGCAGCAGCCACAGACCTCCCTTTCCCTTCTCTCCCATCCAGGCTATAAATTTTGAGTGGTACCACCCACACCCAGGATGGGCCTTCACATTATCCATACCCAGAAATGTACTAAGCCAATCAGTATACTAATTTAGTACCACACACCTTTAATCTCAGTATCGCATATTCTAGATTCAGCCAGCTATAAAAAGGCCCACCTATGAGCACATTCTTGATTTGAAGGGCCATCTAGATATGAGCAATAACAGATTATTCGCTTACTGTTGAGTTGTAAGAGTTCTTTATGTATTCTGGATCTTTATCACACATTCAACTTAAAAATGTATTTTTTTATTTTATAAGTTTTTTACTTTTTTGATAGCATTCTTTAAAGCATAAAAAGGTTTAATTTTATTTTTAAAATTTTTAAATTTTATTTTAAAGAGTATATAACAGAATAAAACCAATCAAAACAAACCAGTGTAAGAAAAACAGGACTTCAAAACATTATGAAATCAATAGCAGTTACCATAATGCCTTTTGATGTCTTCAAAATAACTGCAGATAACTTTGAACATAGTAAAAATCAAACAGAGCAGAACAGAATAGAAACAATAAAAACAAAACAATGAATGTGATAAAGGACTTCAAAACAAGGCAATAGTAAATCCAAAATTGCTACCATATTGTATCTTGCTATCCTTGAAATAGCTTCTCCTGCCATGGGATTTAACATAAGCAAAACAAAAGAGAATAAAATCCAACCCAACAAAACAATGGAAACAGTATAGGACCTCAAAACAAGACCAAAGGGAATCAACAATGGCCGGAACCCTCAGAAGGAGACCCCCCCAGCTGACACACTGCTTGGCGATATCCTCTGAACCTGTAATCAGACCACTGTCCCTAGACCTGCAATGTTAGTGAAACACCAAAGCACCACAGGCATCCAATTGCATTTCACCTTGGTAGCTATCATCACAGCCTGTGTTTCTCTAGATAAGCCAGTCCCTTAGGGGAGGGAGGATTGGTACTTTTTGTTTGCCAACCTGCATGCCGGAAGGGGCTGGGGTCTGGCTGTTCTCAGTCCAGTCACTGCCCATGCATGGCACTGGTTTCCAGATTGGACTTGTTTGGTGCTGCGGCCATTGTTCACTCCAACCCAAGGCCGCAAATGGCACTGACTCATGGGCAGAGGCTTGGGTCTAGTTGTTCCCAGTCCGCTGGAGGCCCGTGCAAGGCTCTGGTTCCCAGACTGGACTTGTTTGCTGCTGGGGCCATTGTTCTCACTAACCCCAGTCTGTGAATGGCAAAAGGTTTAATTTTAAACAAGTCTAATTTATCTAGTTTTTTCTTTATTTGTGCTTTGGGTGTCATAGCTGAAACAATCATTGCCTAATCCAAGGTCACAAAGGTTGATTTCTATGTTTTCTCCTAAGATTTTTTTTTCCTTCAGTTTTAACTGACTCAGTTTGAGTTAATTTATGCATATAGTTTGAGGTAAGGTCCCACTCTCGTTCTTTTGTATACAGATATTCAGTTGTCCCAGCACTGTTTGTTGGAAAGATCACATTAACTCTTAAGGTAGACAAGATTGGTGGTATCATGTCCATTTTCGCAGATGAGAAAACAAATCCTAGAAAAGTAATT
Organism: Dasyprocta punctata; assembly: GCA_004363535.1. Classification (NCBI taxonomy): domain Eukaryota; kingdom Metazoa; phylum Chordata; class Mammalia; order Rodentia; family Dasyproctidae; genus Dasyprocta; species Dasyprocta punctata. The sequence goes on along the minus strand of RJWM01010065.1, from coordinate 51,994 downwards.
AAATCAGTCCTCCTAGATAGAAAGGTAGAGAGAGAAGCATTCCACACAAGGTTAAGGCTGTTCGCTTTCGTAAATCTCTAACAAGGTGCCCTTTCTTCAACTTTGGTCTCTTATGTCTCTTTTACTTAATCTTTTTTTTTTTTTCTTCCTTTTTTTTAAGGTTTGTTTTTTGATTTTTTGGTTTTTGTTTTTGTTTTGTTTTTTTAAAACAGGATCTTGCTATGTAGGCCAGGCCAACCCTGAATTCAAAATCTTCCTACTTCAGCCTCCAGGGTACCATGCCTTGCATGTTATGTCCCTTTTAAAGTTTTGTCCATCCCTGGTATATTTCCAAAGAAAACTCTTACATCCAAAAAAACCTTTGTATCCAATATAATTTATTTCTCTGCTGTTTTATTCCATTAAAGAGGAGAACAGAGATGTATGTGCTTGCTTGATGGATTGCCAATATGAAGAATCCACCACTCTATATTCAGAGAGGGACCATTAGTCCTAGTTGGTAGACCTCACAGCTGGCTAAATGCCTTACCTGCACAACTGCTTTTGGTTCCTAGGTGAAATATTATAGGGGACAAGACCCCTGCTGAGCTTATAGGTTCCTACTAAGAGAAGCATCACAAAGAGAAGCCTCCCACTGACATGGGATGCTTAACTGGGACTCTTTGATCTGAGATGAATGGCAGCATAGTGGAATATATGAAAGTATGGTTGACACACTTAATCTTGATTTAGCATTTCTAAGGGACCCTTGGGATCAACCACCATGACATCTTTAGCAATTCTTCTTCATGGCCTGATATCACAGAGATTGCGGACTTAGAGCATCAATCACAGCAAGGTCTTACTAAAGGGACTTAGGCTTTATCTAAGGCAGACATCTGCATGAGGAAACATGCCCCAAAGAGAAACAGCACAAAGATCTATAGCAGTGGCTGACCCTGGTCCACTGCGTATTCTCAGGCAAATATGTTGAGCTGCAAAGTATTCCTACAGACAGATGTTTAAATCCAATGTGAGGCTCTAGATGGGCGCCCAATCAACCAAAATAACACCTCAAGTACCGAGTTTCCTTCCCCATTCACAGCTGCATTATTGCTCATGGTCTCCAATCTGAGGAGCTTATTACGAGGGGGCATCCTTCCAGACTATGAACTTGCCAGTGCTTGCCTGCACAGAAACAATCACTGGCCCTGGTCCTTTCCTACACACTCAACTGAGGCCAGGTCAAGATAGCTTCTCCCCAGCAGGCCAGAGCACACCAGGAAAAGGCCTTTTTTTAAAAGGAAGCATGATATTGAAGTTTAGGGTGCTCAGCCAGGCTCCCAACATGTGAGTTGGAATCTAGGGAGAGCAGGGCTATAGTGAAGGGAGATCTGAGGGGAGCTGCTATTGCTGAGACTGCATGGAGCACAGGCAGGTCCTGGGCATGGACTCAGGATGGGGCTGTTCTTCCGCCACTAATACAGAGTAGAATAGAAGAGTACCCAGGCCCAGCAGTGGGCTGAAGGACCTTTCCAGCCAGACTGAAACGATGTGTGCAGGACCACCTGGCAAGGAAGGAGTCCCACTGGAAGCAGAAGGCAGTCATGGATGGTTGTTCCCAAGAAGCCTTCCTATATTCAAATTATGCCCTATAGTAAACATTTTGCAAATACCTGAGAGATTTTAATGTTCGTGGGAGGGGAAATGGTCCAAAGATTTTATATGTTTTGTGGGACTATCCTACACACTCTAGAATTGTTAACCCAAAGGCAGTAGTCCGTTTTTGAGAAACTGGTAGAAGAGATTTAACTGCCGAAGGGTGGGGGGGATCAGTTTCTAACCATTTGAGTAGTCAGTAAAGCATGACTTTTTAAAAACTATAATATGCAACTGGGTATAAAGGCGCAATTGGTAGTTGTTAAGTGTCAAGAGGTTTTAAAACAACTCAGAGAGACAAGGCAGGCTTGTGCTTAACAGAACTCCTTATACATGTACAAGCAGATCTGTAAAGAAAGCAGAAAGCTCTGTGCCCATAGTGGACTCGGGACTAGCTAAAATGCAGTATGTGTGTGTGTCCGTTATGGTAGAGGAATCCATAATGGAAAATTATCTTGGGCAGGCCCATGCTCTTACTGAACATCCAAAGGTTCCCACCAAATCCATGTCTTGTTAAGAAGTTCTGTTTTTGGAAAAAGAATCACACTTTTTCAGCTTCATTTTGAAGGTTTTTCTGTTTTTCTATTAGAGGTAAGGGATCCTTTTCTGGAAGGGTTTTTTCTACGGGAGCATTCAAAGGTTTGTGGAAATAAGATCCCACATGTGAGGCTGGGTCCTGGACTGACCAACGCCTTTACAGGCCTCCCACCCAGGCTCTGGAGCAGAAGCACATCTGCCCGAAGAGATAATATGCTTCTCAGTGGACCCTTTGCCTTCACAGAGGCACCTGGCACCCCCATTCCCATAACCTTCAGTGCACACCCTCTCTGTGGTGTGTTATGTTTTAAGAGTATGTTTGCAAGACAAGGAGTGGAGCAGACTTACGCAAGAAGGATAAGCAGTTTAGATCTTTGGAAGTTTTGTACCTTTCCAAATAGTCCACATGATGGACTCATTGGCTCCCAAAGCCCTGTGAGGTGTTTTTGTGAGGTGGAAGCCTATTACCTCTTTTACAGCTAGAGGAGGTGAGGCATCCAGGCTGGGACTGGCCAAGGTCAGAACCAGGTTTCTGTGCTTCAGTCCTCCAAGCTCCTTCCAAACTGGCTTTGATATCTTTGCAGTCACATCTCCCTGCTCTCATAATTTCCTTGAGTTATGGTTCTGTCAGCAGTAAGATTTTCAAATTAGAAGCATTTAAGATTTTTAGCCTAGCTAAATGCTGCTTTAATTATTTCCTCCAGCAAAATTGCAGACTCATAGAAAGAAATAAGACAAATGAGTACACAAATAACTGTGATGCAAATGTGGGAAGTGCCCTCAGAAAGTCACAAGAAAATGCCAAGCAGCTTTAAAGGGAGGGCCAGCGAGGATTACATTAATTGCGATAGTTGAGTCAAATGGGCAGATGGGCAACGGCAAGGAGACTTAGACTTTATGAAGCTCTTTTTTCATGTCCTTTATTTCATTTGATTCTTGCTCAAATCCTTCTTTCCCTACGTGGAAGTATCAGAAAGAATGGTCTATATTTAAGACTGGAAGGGAATTGGGGCAGAAAGCACCTAGGAAAAGTCAATGGCGTTTGCATGTACTAGAAACAAAAAGCACATGTGATTTGCAACTTGTCAACTCTAGCTCTCTCTTCCACAGGCTTCTGGCTTTAAGTCACTCAAGGATTGGTTAGGGTTGGGGGTTTTTCTTGATATTAATTGTACATAATTGAAATAATTGAAGCAGCATTTAGCTAAGCAAAGACCTTAAATATTCACTTTGTCAGAAAAAACAGTAAAATTTTTTTTTAAAAAAAAGGCTTGTAGGAGAGTAACAATAATTAACACATTGTGTATTGTTATACTCACAGTATTTGTTCAGAGTACAAGATATAGGCAGGTAATTTTCTGGACAATGTTTCATACCAATATTCCCATTTTTAAAGCTCCCTCTTTATGATGGCCAGAAACTCAGATCTGATTCACAATCTCTTCACAGCTAGGGCGCAGGAAAGCTTCTGTTCAGTGAGTGGAGGGTATAAAGAGCCAAAGGATTCTTTTGTTGGCCATAAAACAGAAGTCTTGAAAATTGTAAGGACCTTCTTTTCTCTCCCTGAAAAGAGTCCCTGTGGACAGTGAGCAGGCCTCAGAAGAACCCAGCAGCTCTGAGTGTAACATGCACTCTCGTTTCCCAGTTCCACTACATCTGTGACAGACCAAACAGATTAAAAAGCGAAGGGGCATAGAGAACAAGTGCAGTAGTGGTTCCAGCATTTGCAAGGAGGAGAGAATAGGGTGGGCACTGCTCAGGTTGTGAAATTTCCTTTTGGGATTGTGAAAATGTTTTGGAATTCAGTACTGGGGATGGTTGTATAACTTTGCAAATGCACTAAAAATTGCTATACACTTTTAAAGGGTAAATTTTATCTTAACGTAAGTGATCGCCAAAGAAAGCTTTTGTTTTAAATTAAGGAGCAAAATAGAGCCAATCCTGTAACATAGAGGAAAAAAGATTAAAAAAAAATGTTATCCTGATAAGTATTCTTACACTGCCTCCTTTCCTGAGACCCATTACAGTATTAGAAGTCTTCTACCAAGTCAAGAAAAATGTTTACAGAGGAAGAAGGGGCATAGAGGGAGGCAAGGAGCCCAGATGCCACTTTTCTCCTCATCCTAGGCAGGTGAGGGGTCCTGGAGTCAAAGCAGAGGAGCTGTCAGGGAGCCCACTCCCCGAGGTCAGTGCACCCCATCACCATGCTGGGCTCCTGACACTTGCTTCTCTAGAAGTTTCCAAAGGACCCTCTTTAAAGGCAGAGAGCTACTGCGGTAGGGGTACAGTCCCTCATTTTCTACTTAACACCTTAGCCTGTCAATCCGAGGAGCTGACCAGTTCCTCAGCAAGACCATCCATTGGTGGCAGTTGCAGCCAGTGCCCGCCGACTTCCAAACAAGATGTACTCAGCAGGAATCCTTGGAGAACAGGGCGTGCTGGCCCCTTGAGATGCCTCTGAAGGTGTGAGCTGACACCATCTCTGCTGCTAGCCCCAGCCCTCTTCATTTACATATTTAAGTTGGGCAGTAGATTTATGTTGTAATTGAAACAACCTGCACAGGACTCGAGAAAGTTGAGCACAGGCTGTGCTGACCTTCAGAGAAGTTTAGACCCTTCAGGAGAGATTGTACTGACTCATAGTACACAGTTGTTCGAGCAGGCTGTGAGCATCTCTGAAAACTGAGATGAGAATTGAGGTGTATCGGGGAAGTATGAGCAGAAGCTGCATTACGGAGGAAAGGCAGCCCTGCCTAGGAAACAGTAGATTTCCTGATTTGTTTATGTAGAGATGGCCTTGAAAGCCAGGAGGCAGCAAACTTAAGGCCCTCATGTAGACTCCCTTCCCAAACTTACCAAAGCAGCACTTCCCTTGTGAAGGCAGTGGATTACTGGTCTCTTCAATTATATGAAATCAGAGTAGTATCTTTTCAGGGAGCCAATTCTAGTGAGAAGAAAAAGGAATCATAAGCAAAATCTACTTGGGGAAGGAAGTGGTTCTTTCAACACCATACCAAAATATGAACAGTGTTTCCTCTAGGGGTGAGGAATTAGCATACGGCCACTTTTTCTTTTCTAATGTACACTTTTCTGCATTTAAAAAAAAAAGCAGTCATCAGTTCTTTAAGAAGAAAGCTCAAGCATTTAAAAACAAAGCTGTGATCAAACATAGTGACACATGCCTGTTATCTCAGCTGCTTAGGAAACTGAGGCAGAAAGATATAAATTCAAGGCCAGCCTGGGCAACAAAGGGAGATCTTGTCTCAAAATAATTTTTTAAAGAGAATGGCAGTATAGCTCAGTGTCCCTTAAGTTGTATCCCCCATACCACAAAACAAACCCAAAAACAACCAAAGGAACCCTACTCCTCAGCAGAAGGAGCTCTGTGTTTATGGACAGAGACCTCTGCTCATTCCCCAGGAGGTTCTTCCTGGCCCATGCATCCTCTGTCCTCAGCCTGACTCCAGGAATCTATACAGATTGGAATTTTTGGAGGGTAGTATGGAGGACAGAACACCCCAGGGGCTGGCTTTTGCTGCTCTGAGAATGCTTTGTTCAATAGCATTGAACCCATTAGACACAACCTGGGGTCACCCACAGCTCATCTATGGCCAAGAGGCAGGATGTGTCACCTGACATACCTTTGCTTCTCCTTCAGGTGGACCTACCATGACTTCTTCAACCGGTATCGGGTGCTGGTCAAGAAAAGAGAGCTCGCCAACACTGACAAGAAGGCCATCTGCAAGTCTGTCCTAGAGAGCCTCATCAGGGTGAGCTGGGCTTAGCTGAGGGCGTGACTAGGAGGTCTGAGAGTGCAGGTTGGGCAGTCAACAGCAGCTTCGGCTGTCATTCTTATTGAGACTGTCTCTGAGATGTTGATCCATTCTCCTCCATCAGAGACTAGGAACAAAAGTCCTTTCACCTTGTAGCCTTTTCATATCTCAGCATACACACAAGATAGAGTTATCTGTGCAGCTCACCAGGGTGCCCGAGGAGACTGCTGCTGGCTGTGGCTGCTGGCCCAGGATCTCTGCCTCCCATGTAGCTGGGTCCACCTGCCACTGCAGCTGAGTGGGGTCTGATCTGGGGTCCAGGCACAGCCCCTGTTAGCAGAATGAAAAAGAGCTGGTCCACTTTTATATTATTACAAAGCTAGCCCCAGCCCTCTTCATTTACATATTTAAGTTGGGCAGTAGATTTATGTTGTAATTGAAACAACCTGAAATAATGTCTGACATTTGAGATTGGACAACTATAAAAACAGAGCCATGAGTGGCAAACTTTTAAACATTCCAGTAGTTCCAAAGAATTCAAGGATTGTAGCAGAGTGTGACAAGATCTCCATAAAGGGCTAAACCCTATCAAGAATCTTTCTTTTTAGAAGACAGTAGAAAGAGTAACATCAAAAATGTTAAGTTTTCAAGTATTATTTTGCTAGGAAATATGTTTACTTGGAGTAGCTTATTACCAAATAATCATGGGTTAAAGTCATGTTTTATTCACTAAATGTGCCTGTCAGCTTCTAAGCCTGTAGTTATGCACTACACGGAGTATTGTACTAAATGTGTAAGGTTTTCAATAGTCTTAAAAAGGCGGTCCCAGATATTGTTCCCTCTTGTCCCTTCCCCTTTTTTAACAGAGAGTATCAGTCTGGTTAATTGAAGGCTGTGGTTTGTTCCTGGTACTCTGGTGAGTTGAAGTTTTGCTGTGGTCCATCTGTCAATGTCTAGAGCTTATGATCTCATTCTTCATGGGTGAGAAAAACATGTGTTCATGTTTTCAGCTAACATGGAGTGTCAACTGGTACAAGATGACCTCTTGGCTTGCAGTGCAGACCTCTACCATGTGGTTGTGTTCTCTTTTGCCCACTCCTCCCCTCTCTTCTCTGTGTTTCTCCAAGATTACTAGCAGAACTTCCTTTTCCCAAACAAAGGGTGTACACCTGAACTGTGTGTACCTCTTTGGATCAGAGACCAAGTGACCTGTCTGGGACCTGCCTTCTTCACATGCATGGGTCATTGGACCTTGCCAGGCACATCTGCCTCCTTCTCACTGGTGACAAGCCTGCCTGCTTCTCAGTGCCCAGCTTCCAGTCCAACTCTGCCCTCCTGCTCTCCTGGCCCAGCACTTGCCTACAGCACTTCATGCTACGCCTAAGGCACATTTCAGATACGTGTGTCCCATCTCAGATACATGTGTCCTTCCCTGCCAGAGACCTGTCTCTGCAGTGACACATCCCCCTTACATGTGAGCACTGAGCCTGGCACAAAGGAACCCACCACACAGTCGTGGCATGAATGAGTGAGGACTTGCCTGAAGAAAGGTTACGTGACAAATGCTATTTCCTCTGCCCGAAATGCATTTTTCCCCTTTAACCTGCTAACCAGGGTCTACTCTTTCCAAACTGAGCTCTCAAATACTTCCTGGCCTGACAAACCTGATCCTGGCCTCCCAGATGGAGTTAACAACTCCATTTCCAATGGCCAATGGGACTCAGTGTCTGTCTTTTCTTATTGCATTTATCTCCTTGTATTATGATTGAACATTTGTCATTTCACTGACCTATGAGCATGTAATTGGTGAGGACCTTACTGTTGCTGTGTTCCTAGTATAATTCCCGTTTATCACAGGAGTGATGAGTTAGTGCAGGTGGCTGCATGAGTGACAAGCTTGGTAGCCCATCATGACTGGAAACTGCTAGTCATGGCTCACCTCGTCAGGAAGATGTAAGCATCCCTTGTTTTACAGATGATGTCTTGGTTACTTTTCACTGTTGCTGGGACAAAACACCCAATACCCAAAATGAAGGAAGGAAAGGTTTATTTAGCTCACTGTTTGTAGAGGTTTCAGTCCATAATCAGCTGGTTCCAAGGGTGGCATGGCACTGGGACAGCGCTTCAAGGCAGCGGCCAGAGCAAAAAAGGGGAAAAAAAAATAAGTCTCTCCTCCTCCCTAATATTGTACGCAGGCCACCCCTACCCCTTCAGGGTGGGTGTAGCACTCACAAAATCTCTGTGCCCTCCTTTGTACAGGATGAGGATATTTACAAAGTAAGGTTCCTGTCTCCCTGCTGCGTCTCTCAGTTAAACTTCTAAACTTCTCAAGTCGACACAATGTATCAACCATAATAGATGGGGAAACTGAAAGGCACAGAAAGCTGACATAAATTGTCCAAGAAACCCTCCTGGTTAGTGCCACTCTACATGGTTATCTTTCCTGGAAGCCTTGTTGTCCTCCCCCTTTCTCACCCCTTTTTTGGACCAGATCATGTGGACACTCATGCTCCTAGTGCTTGCGCCAAGTGGCTGGATTTCACCAGAGTCACAAGTTGGCCTAGAAGGGCAGGTCCCATGCTTGCCCTGCCTTGAGCAAGTGCTCAGCACATTTTAGAGCAGAATAATTAGAGGAGTAGAAGGGGTGAATGTGGCTAGTAGGCCAGGCAGTGGCTCCTAATGGCCACCTTCTGTGGGGCAGCCTGGGAGCTGGGGCTGCTTTATTAGGCCATCATGGAGAACTTTCATCCTTAATGTGAATTTGCTGCTTCAGCTCCACAAATGTGTATTGAGTTCTTTCTCCATACACTAGTCTGGAGTGGTCAGAGTGAGGGGTATAAAAGAGTGTGCTGTATGAGCCTTGCTCTCCAGGATTAATAATCTAGTGTGAGCACAGACATAATTGTAGAGAATCATGCCGTGGGGACTGACCATCGTGCAAACCTGAACCTTCATCATGACAATGAAGAAGCATAAGAGCAAGCTTTTGTTGTGAACCCATACAGTACCAGGTCCTGTGTACAGGAGAAGTGTGAAGAGCGCAGTACTAGGAAAGGGAACATGTGTCAGGGTCCCCTGGCCAAAGAAAATCAGATCTTGGATTCTATTCCTTGATATTTTCAGAGTGGCCTGGAGCAAGTCACCTTACCATTTCTAATCTAAGCTTTAGTTTTTATCATCTGTGAAATATATGAAGTGGCTTGGAAGCGACTTCTAAGGCTGCTCCTCCTTCCCTCAGTGTCTCAGTGTGTGGCTCTTGGAGAAGTCTTCACAAGGTGATGACTGATTGGTTGGTCTGCGAATAGAATGGTGCATTCTGGGGTAGGCAGTGTGCTCCACACACATGGGATAGAGTGTGCAGATCAAGCTGCTCGGTGACTGGATGGAGCGGGTGCAGCACCTTGTTTGGAAGCCTTATTTGTAGAAACAGTGGTCTCACAACCCAAATTACCCTTTCTTATTTATTTCTATAAATTGCAGACCCCACACCTTCCTGACTTGCCCAGCAGCCAGGTCCATGAAGGAGACTTGTCAGTGACACTCAAGCTGGGACTGTGCCCATAGCTCCCAAATAGCTTAGGCAATGCAGCCTTCCCCGTGTGTGGAGCCCAATTCATGCTCAACCCACAAAGCACAATGACTCAGCAGGCCTTTGAGTCATTTGCCAATGTGTGACATATTTACATGTATGTGTTTCACAGACAACGGCTCATTCCTTCTTATCTTACTATGGCCATTGTGCCAGCAGACACACTTGGCATCAGTTTGTTTGCAGTGCACTCTCAGTTGCCATTGGTTAATTCTACCAGGCTTGTCCACCAGCAGCTGGGGGGAGGGGGTTCTCTTTCCTTACCCACTGGGGTGAGCACAGAGAAGGGCAAGTAATTTTAACTTAATAGACATAATTAAGATAGTAATTACAGGTACAAAAACATCTCATAGCGCAGCTTTATTTTGGGGTTATTTGCAGTCTGTAATTATGTGTACTACTGTATGACCATTTGAGGAGAATTGGGTCATTGCCTTGCTCAGTACCCCAACTTATGTTTCCCAATCCCTTGGGGATTGGTTCCTTCCATCATCCACATTTAGCCATCCTGGCCCTTCGTTCCTCAAATATACTTGGCTTTTGTCACCCAAGAACATTTGCATCTGCTCTGCTCTTGCAGAATGCCCCTTCTTTTTAAAAAGTTTATTCATACATGTTTACAGTACATAATGATCATAAGGTCATTGTGGGGAGTTGGTACATGTACATAATACATCTTTTTTTATTCCCCTCCCATCTCTTGGTCCCCTTCTCATTTGCAAGAGACGTATCTCCCTGTTTCCTGTTATCTTTTATTTTGCTTTTTAAATGATTTGTACTTTGAGTTTGTCATATAAGAGAAATCATGTTAACATTTAAGTTTGTATCTGATTTACTTCGCTTAACATTATGGTCTCAAAGTACAGCCATCTTCCTACAAGTAACTCAAGTTTATCCTTCTTTGTGGCAGAGAAGCACACCATTATGTACAAATACCATTGTCCATTCATCTTCTCATGGATATAGGCTGCTTCCGAGACTGAGCTATTATGAGTTGTGCTGCTATAAACATGGTTATCACTGGAGTATGATGTTTTCAACTCTTTGGGGAAGATACTTAGAAGGAAAATAGTTGAGTCAAATGAAATTTCTATTTTTAACTTTTTGAGGAGCCTCCATACTGATTTCCATAGTGGTTGTAGTAGTTTACACTCCTACCAACAATATAGAAGAGTTCCTTTTTCCCCCGAAGACTTGCCAGCGTTTGTTATTTGCTTTCTTGGTGATAGCCATAGAATGCTGCTTCTTGATACTTCACTGGGGCTTCAGTCAGGTGTTTGCTCAAATATCACTTTCCAGAGATGCCTTTCTTGATCATCTTTTTTAAACATTCCCAGTTTAACTTCCTCCTTAACATTTCTTAACCACCATCTGAAAATGGGGAGTGTCTTTGCTTGCCTGTCTACCCTCACCATGGTGCTGGTGCTGTGAGGGTAGATATTTTGTTCACAGCCATGTCCTGAATGTCTAGTCCAGTGCCTGCCCCATGGTGGAGACTCTGTCTGGTGAGCAAATACTGAGAGTTGTGTGTTCCTGCAGAGGAGGGGGATGTGAGGTCTGGCAAGGAATTCTGCCTTAGAAGAACTAGATGGTGTGGCGTGTGCTACCTTGCTGCTCACTGATGACCAACCAGCTCCTCTCCCTGTCTTCTAAAGGATCCCGACAAGTTCCAGTTTGGCCGCACCAAGATCTTCTTCCGGGCAGGCCAGGTGGCCTACTTGGAGAAGCTGCGGGCTGACAAGTTCCGAGCAGCCACCATCATGATCCAGAAAACTGTCCGGGGATGGCTGCAGAGGGTGAAATACCACAGGCTGAAGAAGGCTACCGTGACCCTGCAGAGGTACTGCCGAGGATACCTGGCCCGCAGGTGAGCCAACCTGGAAAGAGAGAGCCTGCCTCTCTCATGCTCTGCAATTAGAGTATTAAAGTGCATCCTGTTGACCTTGTCTGTGTCTTGGCTTTCTCCCAAAGGCTGGACCCATTACCTAGTGCCTTTCTCTAGGAGTGGGTCTAGTTTCTAGGTCTCCTGCCCCCCCTCACACACACCATCCCCTCATCCTATCAGTACTAAGCTAGAACCAGCTGATTTTAGCTCAAATAAACCATTTTCCCTTTGCCTAAACCCCAAAGTAAATACATGATTTTTAAGAAAAGAGATTGAGCCTTTTTTCACAGTTTTCAAGAGACAACTTGAGCGGGTCCCCTTGAACGCAGAACAATTGCTGCAACTTTGTTTATGTGGAAACTTATTTCCTTATGTTGATATATACAGAGCTGACTATGTTATTTCCTTCTCTCTTCAATTGGCTCTAAGCATTGCAAATAAGGCTAGCTGAGGTACTGATATGTAATCTCTAAAGCCATCCGACAGTGTCCTGTTGCCTCCCATAGTGATCTCTATAAAATGTATATGCACAGCGGGATGGCAGAGCCAGTGAGCTCCAGGAATGTCAGCTGGGTATGAGCCTCAAGAAAGAGGCTATGAGTCCCCAGGGCATAAAAGTTTACATATCAGAAGCAGGTACTGGTATGTAGTCTTTAAAGGCATCAGACAGTGTCCTGTTTCCTCCCAAAGTGACCTTCGTAAAATGTATAAAGCACAGCGGGATGGCAGAGCCGGTGAGCTCCGGGAATGTCGACTGGGGATGAGCCTCAAGAAAGAGGCTGTGAGTTTCCAGGGCGTAAAGTTTGCATATCGGAAACTGAAGCAGCAGCCTCCTAAAACAATCCACTTGCTATCTTGATTGGGTTGTGCAAATTGATCCCCCTGCTTATCTTTATCTGCATTTTGCAGAGATACCTTTCTCACTACCTTGTTAGCCAGCTCAAGTTACTCACGTAGTTCCCACCATCCTCACTGTCACTCATCCTCAAGCCACCTCCTTGCTTCACTAGTTAATAAATTCTGGGAGAGGCCTAGGATCAAGGCCTTTGTCCGCATGTCCTCACGAGGATTGGACTCAGGACCCCCTGGCTACCCTTAATCTTGAATATGTCTCGGAATCTTTATTCTCGCTGTGGGTTGCATTGGAGGTGGTAGATTGGAATTAACTTATCGGGATTCCAATAACATCTCAGTGGAATTATAAATATAATGTATCGGATTATGAGGAAGGCAAGAGAAAGGATTATAATACTTGGATTACCGTACTCAATATTTGGGGTTACAATAACAGTTAACTTTTATATAGCCTCATTTATATAAGTTTCAGAATCCCTTGGAGTTTGGTAATTAGAACAAATTCCTGGGAGGCCCTTTTATGAGTTATTAACCAAGCCATCACAGAGAGGGTGTGACTTATCCAACCATAACAGCCGCCTCATAGTAGAGCTAGTCAGGCTCTCCTGCCTAGTCTGATATTGTGCAGAGGAAACTACTGTAACCACTCCCTTCCTAACTGATACCTCTGGGCTGATATACTACAGCAACAAGAGTGTCTCCACTGAGGCTGGGGTGAGGGCCCACCTCCACTGAGATGAATCCTAGGCACAGGGGTCATAGCCTCCAATGAGATACATCTCAGGCATTTTATGCAAGTTGTCAGATTTAGACCCATCCCTGATTCATAGCCAGTGCCCTCTCCAAATTGGAATTTCCTTGGAGGACTGATAATAATTGCCATGAAATCTTTCATTTGGGAGCCAAAATTTCACAAGTCACTGCCTACTCATCTCTGAGATTGAAAAGGAAAAGATAGCACCCTGTGTATCATAAAGGTAAGAGAGTGCTTCTCCTTACTTGTGTGCTGGAGACCTCTTATGTTCACCATAAGCCACTTATCCAAGCATGACGAGAGATGGTGAATGCCATTAATCACTTCTGAACTGTTTGTTGAAAGGAGCCCCAGAGCACAAGCTGTAGAAATAAGAAGATAGTAGTTTTAATGCGTAAGTGTTTCTCCCCAGTCACGCCACCTAGTCAAGTCATCACTGAGTGCTGGTATGTGCAGGATTCTGCCTTGGGCTCTTTGGTGGTGAAGACCTAATAGAGTTGACCTTCATTTCCCTGTAGGTGTATGATTGAGAGGATAGGCCAGGCCCAAGTAGGGAGAAAGCATTTGCAAGGAGCTGGACTAGTGAACCATGCATCCCTGCAAGTGTGTGTTCCATTGCCTGGGAATGTCAGTCACCTCCTCTTCTAGGGCCATGCTAAATGATTTCCAAAGTCCTTCTAGCATTTGGCATTCTGGGCCTCTGAGTACTTGGCTTGACCCAGCACCAAATAAGACTTTTTAGAAGAGCAGAAAGTGTCAAACTGGCTGCTCATCTTACTAGGGAGGTGAGGTAAGAGTGCAAAAATGAAAGAGAAGAGAGAGGTTCACATTCAGGGCATGATGGGCAGGAAGTTGTGAGATGAGAAAAAAGAGAGAGGATCACTAGGCACCAGAGAAAGTTTTCATCATTCAGCTTGTATTTGCCCAGTGCCTCTTTCCCAGGTCCTGAGCTAGGTGCAGGAGGACAGAGTGATCAAGATGTGACTCTGGATATCTTTGAGCCTGGCTAGGCACAGACAGACAGCAGTGTAAACACTGAAGGATGGGAATGCTGAGGGTACAGGTGCAGAGAGCATTTGAGTCAGGATCTCAGAGGGTGTCAGGCCCAACCTGGGGCTGATGCTGGTACAAAGACTTTGGGCCATGAGGAGAAAGCTGATTCTGCCATTCTGACCCTGAATGAGCGTCAGCATGGCTACATTTGGAAAGAATGGTGGGAGTTAGCTGCAGGTGTCTATGCAGGAATGCAGATGGAGGGGCTTGTGTCAGGGATGTCTCAGGGTCCACTGTGCCCTTGCACTGGCTCCACCTGCAATCTTCTGTCCCCTAGGCTGGCTGAGCACCTGCGAAGGACGCGTGCAGCCGTGGTGTTCCAGAAGCAGTACCGTATGCTGAGGGCCCGACGAGCCTACCAGAGGGTCCGCAGGGCTGCTGTCATCATCCAGGCCTTTACTCGGGCCATGTTTGTACGCAGAATCTACCACCAGGTGAGCAGCCACCCCATGGGACTTACTTGCTGCAGATCCACAACTAAAGCAGCAGTGTTAAGTTGTTGCCAACATGAGCATTTGTTGGATGTTCCTGCATTTTTTCTAAATACTTTCACATGTCTGCTGTCACTAAATCCTTTTCAAAGTTCTATTAAGAAGAAAGGGTATATATCTTTGTACCCCTTGACACCTGAACTGCCTGGAGAAACTGAGTCACATATCAGCCAGCAGTGGGGCCTGCTGTTCCGGCTTTTCACATTTGAAAGCCAGAGGTGGTACTAGGCATCAGCAGCTCCTGCCTCTTTCTTGGGCAGATTGGGGACCTGAAGCCCAGTCAGGTGAGGTCAGGTGAAGGATGCTAACCTCATCCTACCCGGCCATTGCTCTTTGCATTATTCCAGTGAGGCTGAAATCCGCAGTTAGGTAACTATAGATCAGGGCACATTTGATCAAGTAACATTGTGTAACCGAAGCATGATGCTCATATGGAAGATGCCTTGAAGGAAATGTGTAAAATGTTTGTTTTCCTAAAAGGAGGATCTGTTATTTCTATGATCAGAAATGTGTGATTTTCTGAATAATAAAAATAAAGCCATAAATTCATGATGAGAAAACATACTTGGTCAGGCAGCATGGTGAGTGGAACACACCTGATGTAATATGTGGAGAATCCCAGGCCAGTGAAACAAGGGTCTCTGAATTTCCTGAGAGATTGGCATTACCCATGTGGTGTCATCATGGAAGGGGCAAGTGACATTTTGGAGGCAACCAGTAGGGGGCAGCATGTACAAAGAGTAAGCAGTAGGGGTGACTCCTAGCTCTGTCGTGTAGCTGTGGCATTGAACATATTAATCTTTCAACACTTGCTTGTTTATTCATTCTATGAATATTTATTTTATAGCGTGTAAAGGCAAAAACATTGATGCTTTTGTTTCCTGAATGGTTTTAAACCTGATAGAAAAGCACTCTCAAGTTATTGTAAGCCATTACCAGTTGGGACATTTGACTAAAGTATCTTGTTTCATCTTCTAGCTCCCTCACTCCAGTTTGAGACATGCATCTGTCAGACTGGGAACGGTGAATGAGATAATCAGTAGGCCCTGAAGTAGCTGAAGTTTTTAGATTGGACTATAATACTGTTTTACCAAGAGTTGGACAGCTGATTCTCTATAGATACATGGACTTTAGAACCTAGCTAAAGTTTGTTCATAAAACAAACAGCCATCAAAGTCTTACATGTTAGGGGACACACTTTCTATCTCCCATGACTGAGGCCGACCTTGTCTCTCCCCTCCAAATGGTTACATAAGCTGCCTTTCTCGTGTCCTATAGTGCAGACCCACAGGGTGTGTGTGCTTGTCCCCTGCCAGGTCCTCATGGAGCACAAGGCCACCGTCATCCAGAAGCATGCCCGGGGTTGGATGGCACGCAGGTGTTTCCGGCGGCTGCGGCATGCAGCCATCGTCATCCAGTGTGCCTTCCGCAGGCTGAAAGCCAAGCAAGAGCTGAAAGCCCTCAAGATAGAGGCCCGCTCAGCAGAGCACCTGAAACGCCTCAATGTGGGCATGGAGAACAAGGTGGTCCAACTGCAGCGCAAGATTGATGAACAGGTCAGTGCCAGGAGCTCCCTACCCATTGTTGGGGCTGGCAGGGCACCCTAGGCCTGTTTGAGCAGAGTAGCACATGCCAGAGACCTGAGGGAGCACAGAAGTCCTCAGAGTATCACCCACTCAGCAGGAACTGTTACTGACTGTGGCAGGCAGAATAATGACTCCCCAGGATGGCCACATCCTAGTCCCTGGGATCTGTGAATATGTTGCCTCACAGGGCAGAAAGAGCTTTGCATATGTGAATTAAGGCTCTTGAGATGGGAGGATGAGCCTGGATTATATAGGTGGGCCCAGTGTAATAAGATGTGTCCTCGTAAGAGGCAGGCAGGTGAGATTCAGGTGAGGAGATGGGAGGACGGTGTCAGAGGTAGGAGTGATACAGGCCCACAAGCCAAGAACTGTGGGCAGCATCTAGAAGCTAGAAATGACACTGAAATAGTCTTCCCTAGACTGTCCTGAAGGACCACTGTCCTGTGACCCCTTTTAGACTTCTGACTCCTAGAATTGTAAGATAATAGATCATGTCTTTTGAGCCACTAACTTGGAAACTGACAGGCGAGCCCCAAGTCCTAGTCCCATGCCCTATTCCTATGCCCCTGCAGAACACAGCATAGCAGCAGCCATAGCAAGTGCATACGGGGGTCATTGTGGGCTGACAGTGTGCTGGCACTTCATCTGGTACCCCATGAGGTACGTGGTAGTATCCTGGTTTCTCACAGATGACGAAGTGAGATGGCCTGGTATACAACTCAGGAAATACTACCATTGGGATGTTTAAGCTTTTGCCTTGCCCGCCTGACCACCTTCCCACATCAGCCATCTAGCAAGGAGCCACTGGTTAAGCTGCGGTGGGGCAGAGCGCTGTGCAAGGTACTATCAGGAATTCAAGGCAAGCACAGAGCACTTGGCTCCTTTTGTGGGATCAGACAGACCTGGGGTAGAATCCAGGTTGGAAAGGCGAGGCTGACACATGCCCATGCACTCATGTGTACACTCGCTCCCTGGTGGCTCAAGTGGCCAGTCTTTCCCCTCAGAAGACCTTTATTTGGTGCCTGATTGCTTCAGGTGCTCTGTTAGTTTGGGAGGAGATGTCACTGGTGCTGTATTATGAAGAAGAGGCCTAGTACAGTGGGACCAGTAGCATGGATTCCCCTCCTGAACACCACCATGTGCCAAGCACTGTGACATGTGCTTTATGTTCACTCTCAAGTGATCCTCACGTAATTTTGTGAGGTCATTCGTAAGTAAAGAAATTGTGGATCAGGGGCATCAAGTACTTGACTTAGAAAGTACTAGAACCTGGGTTCCACCCAGGTCTGATCCTATAGCCATAACGAAGACAGTGCTAGCTTTTTAATCCTAAACATTGCTGAAGTGCCAGTCCTGTCCTGCATGTGGTCGCTGCTGAGCTAGACTTCCAGAGTTGAAAGAAAACACTGTCACCTGGTTCACACAGGGTGTTAGGTGACCGCAAAGCCAGGCTCCTGCAGTTCCCTGGTGAGTTGCAGGTACCTCCTAAGGAAGGAAAGGAGGAAGGGAAAGGACACAAAGGATGTGCCTAGTGTAGGGGTGTGAAGAAAGAGAAATTTAGAGTTGAGACCACCAGGCATGGCTCTGAGTGTCATTTGGTTTTACTGTACCTGTTCTATACTGGGCATTTTAAAAGCCCCTCATGAGCCCAATAGGGTAGTAATACAACTGAGCCGTTTTATATGTTGTAAACCAGTTGTCCCAAACAGGAACTCCAAAGCAGTGCCCAAATGACAATGGAATGTCCCTGCTACCCTTCCCTTACAAGAGACCAGGCTCACTGAGAAGAGCCATTGCCCAGGTGTGTGTTCCCTGGTGAATTCTCCAGGGAGCCTTGCTCAGCTGGGCTCCTTAGGGAATTCAGATAAAAAACTCAGATGCAGTTTCAGAGTCATTCGGTCCCTGCCCCTGGTTGGCCTATAGTGACACCCCAGGTGAGAGAGGCAGGCTACCCACTCAGAGGGATAAGGAAAAGACCTGGGCTCTGTCACTGGCCATTTGAAAATTTCCAGCACAAAGTGCACCAAAGTTCTTATTGTTACGATTATGGCTGTTGAGGACTGAACAGAAAAGGCACATTTACCAATTAACCTTCCAGGCAAAGCACGGTTAGAGGACAAGGAGGCTTTGACTGTGCCCTTGTCAGGAGTCCTGTGTGCCCACCACAGCCCTGGGTTTCCAGATAGGGTTTTGCTTTGCCCTTGCTGATTTCTGAAGTTGAATCCAGAGGATAAAAATAAATCTAATATTTTATGATCCACGTGCTTGAACATCAAAAAGAAGCAGATTTAAAGGGCCTATTTTTAAAGAGCTTTTTGCTTTAAGCTTCCTGCTTGGGAAACATCTGTTTGCAGTGGCTGGTGTTGCCATCTTGAGCAGGGTGCCCTGGATACAGCAGGAGGTCAGGAGAGGCAGATGAGATCTTGATTTCTCACACCCTTCCCATGTTGCCTGATCGTGTGCAGGGCACCATTCTCAACACTAACTCACCAAATCCATCTACAACCTTGTGAGGTAAATATTAATGTTATACCCATTTTAAAGATGGGGACACTGACGCATAAAGAGAGTAAGTAATCTGCCTTAGGGCACACTGCTAGTAAGTAGCTAGTTGGGATGAAAATTTGGCAGGGTAGTTTTAGGGTATATTCTCCTACCTTTAACTTTTAAATTGTAAAGTTGCTACCCATTGGGAGCCTCTTGAGACATGTGAAGAGGATAGCTCACTCCAGAGCATAAATCCAATCAAAACAAAGCAGTAAAATTGGTACAGAACTTCAAAGCAGGATAATAGGAAAACAACAATGGCTACCATAGTATATCTTGTTATCTTCACAATAGTTGTCCATACCATTAGACATATCAAAGTCAAGCAAGACAAAACAGAATAAAACAAATCAAAACAGAATATTGAATAAAGCAAAACAATTGGAATAGAACAGTGAGAACAATGTTGAATTTCAGAAACAAGATAGAAGGAAATCCCCGTATTTGCTATATTGCTTACTGTTACCCTCCCTGTAGATGTTCAGACCACCGGCCCCAGGCCTGCAAAGTCAACCAAACAATAGAGGCATTCAGTTGCTTTTTGTACCTCAGTAGCTATCAACTCAGCCTGTCCTCTGAACCAGCCAGTTGCTTATGGGGAGTAGGGGGACCCGCTCTCTGACTTTTCTCTTCCTGGGCCCTCCATGGCTTGCACAGCTCGCCAGAAAGGCTGGCTAGTTGGCTTGTTGGTCGGCTCCTCCCAGTCCCAGCATGGCCGATTCTTGGGAGGCACTATTTGACTTTTCTCTTCCTGGACCCTGGGTGGCTTTCCAGAGGGGATTCTAACCTTGGTTTGGGTATACTCTCATACAGGTAGCACTGTCTGTGGTGCTGGCAGCCATTTATAGTGGGGACTGTGGCCCAGTGTCTGAGAACGTATGCAACAACCTGTTGGAAGTTGAGGCATCAGCATACTCTTCACCAGCAGCTGTTTAACACATTCCTGCTGGCTTGAGCCACCAGTGGTACATGCATGACTGTCCCGTGATGCAGCTTGTACCACTGGTGGTAGAAGTGGTATAGTCATGCATGGGACAGTGGTGCATGTGCCACTCACTGGTAGTCCAAGCTATCTGCCACTGAGACATACAGATTATGCCCCCATCATGAACATATTAAAGCTGCTTGTTTCATTGTACCTCTTAGCAGATGGGGCCAGCTGTTTGAAAATGAATGAATTAATTTCTTCTCTGTAATCCCTGGAGATAGTTCAGGCAGCTACTCTCTTGACACATAAGATTCTTGGTTAGATGGAGAGGACATGCCTATGCCAGGGTCACCAGAAGCAACGTTCTCTTATGGTACATGTGGTGTCATGAGCCACACCCTGCACAATAGCCCTCAGTGATAAATGCAGTGAGTTCTCGAGAGCTGTTCTTATGTCCCTAGTGCTGGCCTCTGGTGTGACATTATTTAGCCAAAATTAATTGAATCCATTAACTCAACTTTCTTCCAGTCTGGCTTTATTCAAGCACATGCAAATAAGAACTTGGCCAGCTTGAACTTAAAACTTTTTAAGAATGGGAATCAAGTTTCTTAGATGTGTGCCATAGCAAGCTGTTATCATTAAAATCTCTAGAAGGTTCACCACTGTCCTAGAGGGTCCCACAAAGGGTGAGTGAATCTTGTCCTGCCATATCCATGCAGAAAATGTGCTACTAGCATGCTCACACCTGGGTTATGTTGTATGTGGTGTTGCACAGGGTCCAGGGGCTTTTCTTTTGCTGCTTCTCACTGCTTTCTCTGAAGTCTAATTTCTGACACAAGTTAATCATCGATGTCAGATGCTCTAGCTTATTGATATTTTAGCCAATCTTTATTCTACTTAGAACTCCTGAAGAGCACAGCAATGAAGAATAACCAATGACTATTCAGTTTCCCTGCTTACTTGGAGAGCCCCCCTCCTTCCTCTAGTTTCCCTTCAAACTACATTTGAGCAATGCTTTCTCACCATTGACAGCCTGATTTCTGCCCATCAAATATGCTGTGTTTAGCCCCAACCCTGGGTTTTCAGGGCCCTCAACCCGGGGGAGGATTACAGGGGGAGGCTGGTGATTGAGTGTCCAGTCTGCAGGATTACAGTGGGGGCAGGCTGTGCCAGACTCCAGTCTCCTGAGTCAGAGTTGCATGGGATAAGCCAGGGTGGCAGGTGGAAGGAAGGATCTGAGACTCCATAGGAGCCTCCTGGCCCTCTACAGCGAGCCATCTTGGAAGAGGGGATACTGAAGGGGTCCTTTGTCTCAGAGCCAGTGATTAGTTTGCAGCTCTTTATGCTAGCAACTCCAAGGCAGGAGGGCTCAGTGTGAAAGGCAAGACTGAAGATCCAGGGAGCCAGCTACATTGTTCCCTCAACTTGCAAAGCAGGTGGAGGTTCTGCCTACCCAATACAGAAAGCAAACTGCTATCAGCCAGCTTCCAGCTCTGTGAGTGCTCATAAAAGCTCCTTGGACTGTTTAATGTTAGCATTACTGTTCTGTGCTTACCGATTCACAGAGAGTCTTTGTTAGGGAGATAGTGGAGAGCACTCAACCATGTAATGATTGTGAAGTTTCATTCTACCTTCGAAGTCTTTTTCTAATGGCCTTTACACTTTTTCCTTGCTCAGTAACCATCTCTTTCTACCACCTCTTTCCCTCTCCCTGCTTGCTGATGTTCTCTGCAGAACAAAGAGATCAAGACCCTGCTGGAGAAGTTGTCTACCATCAACACCATTCATGCCACAGAGGTGGAGAAGCTGAATCAAGAGCTGGCATGTTACCAGCAGAACCAGGGGACTGAGGCCAGCCTGCAGCTGCAGGAGGAAGTGCAGAGCCTGCGCACTGAGCTGCAGAGGGCCCACTCAGAGCGCCAGGTCCTGGAGGATGCCCACAGCAGGGAGAGGGACGAGCTGAGAAAGGTATGAGTGAGTAGCCTGACAACAGAGCACTCTCAGAGACTATTCCTTCTTCAGGCTGGGAAATGATCCTGACTTTACCAGGGCTTGTGCTGACAGACCAATCGTTCTTCTATGTTAGACAGAAAGTGGTCATACTTGTAGGTAAGATGCACAGCATGCATCCACTCATTGAGCAAGTAATGACTAAACTGCTGCCATTGGCTGTGCCAGTGATATCCCTTAGAAGTGAGTAGTGTTTGCCTTTGCACATCTTTCTTCTTATAGCCTAGGCTCTGTCCCTGATTCAGCGCTGTGGCCCATATCCTTGATGGCAAGAGAGCTGTTATAGAGGTGGTGGCAGTTCTAGGACTAAGGAGCAGCCTGTGGATGTCACTGCCCATCAATAAATCACTGTGGGGGCTGAGTGTGGTGGTGCACACCTGTAACCTCAGCACTCAGGAGGCTGAGGCAGGAGAATAACCGTTAGAGGCAGCCTGGGCTATGCAGTGAGTTCAGGGCCAGCCTGAACTGCCTAGAGAGACCCTATCTCAAAAAGAAAAACAAAAACACTGGCTTAATGGGGCCCCAAGTTTTTACTGATAGTTCCAACACAATTTACACATTGTGGTTGGTGCACTCCATAGGCTTTCCCTCACCCCATGAAATAGGACTTCCTGGGATTGTCCCCCTTGCCCCAGATGTGAGGTTACAAAAAAATCCCCTCTCCATTCTCAACTGTCTGTCCAGAAAAGTCCCACAATGCCACTGGATACCCAGGGGGCCCAGGATACTATCATTCTCTCCTTGTCTCTACAATGACCCACATGCCACAGGGAAAGTAGCACGTTGCCCATGTGCTTAGTATCTGTCCATCACTGGGGAGGCACAATGATTTGGAGATCCAAGAAGGGATTCAGCATTCATAATGTTTGCAGAACAGCTTCAAAATCAGGGTAGACTGAGTGCTGGCACAGAAAAGGTGCGAGGGTAGGTGCTAGAGTACTGACCCTCATCCCTGCTCTTCCATTGTCAAGCATGTACCAGAAATCTCCTTGGGCTTAGTTCCTTGCACATGTGTGTGTGTGTAGTTGGTTCAGATCATCCGTAAGGCCCCTTCTAGACCTATGCTGGCTGACACCATGAAAATTGTGTTTGGCTTCTGGAAGGAATAGAGCACTCTGTACCCTTCTCTGTAGTCCTTTAATGTTACGCTTCTCTGTTCCCTTTTACTGGGCTCCACTCTCACAGCTGAGAACCACACAGACACCTACAGGAGATGAAAGCCTTCTGAGCCCGCTCATACTGGACTTGCCTACATCACTTTGCCACCCCAGGCACAACTTTTAGCACTGCCAGCCTTTGCCTTCCAGGTTCTAGGGTCAGAAGTGGGACTCAGTTGGGACTTCAGGCAGCGCAGCTTGTAGAAGGCCGCCTTCATGAGTTGCTTTGACATGTCACAAAATCTGACCAGGTAAACACACTCCAGCTTGCCCCTTGTGAGGGAACTGGATTTCATTCTTTGGGATGCAGTGTGTGATGCTAGGACACTCCTGTCAAAATGTAACTGGAAGCCTATAATCTAAAAACCATGGAATTTTGTTCTTATGCTCTGCTGATTCTTGGAATAGGTGACTGGATGGTAAAACTTCTATGTGAATAAACGACAAGGTAGAATCCAAAGGCAGAAAGAGGTCAATATTAGAAATGGAGACTAGAGATTGGTGGCCCTAGGAGAAAAGATAAAAAGATTGCTCCTTGCACAAGCTGTCATGTTAGACACCTGGGTGCTGTATTAGCCCCACAAAGCCATAAAACCAGGTTCCTTTCTGTCTCCACCCCTACAGGTACTGCTCATCACCCACCCTGTTCGCAGTTTTCTTCCCTGCTTCCAGCTAAATATTGTGATTCGAGGATTTAGAGCATGTTTAAAATATCCAGGTCTTCACCCAAAAGATCGTAAGAGCTTCTCATATGAGAATCTTCCTTAACAGAGCAAAATAGAGAAGCAGATTGCCTGTCCACTCTTTAATTTTTTTCTTTTTTCCTAATACAGTGATACCTCATAAACTTAATTTGTTTTATAATTTTGAGGAAGATGGCCATGGTTGTGTTTTTCACCCAGTGTGGAGTTTGTGAATGGAAGCAAAATTTTGTCAAACACTTCTGTTTGAGAACCAAATTGTTTGCTAACAGAAAAATTCGTGAACCAAGGCACCACTGTACTGGGGGCTGAACCCTGGGCCTTGTGTTAGGCAAATGCTATACCACTGAGCTACATTTCTAGCACCCTCACCCTTTTGTAAATTTTAAGAGATCTCTCTAAGTTACCCAGACTGGCCTCAAACTTGTGATCCTCTTGCCTCAGGCCTCTTGCCACCATGCCCAGTGATTACTGTTTCCTGGGAGTATGGTGACCAAGGTCTTAAATAAAATTAGACTCTAGAACTGGCAAGAAAAAATTTAAAAATCAAAAAATCTAAGACATTTCAGAAAGTGAAACAATAGGTCAAGGAAGGGAGCAGAGATCCCCTTCCCTGACCCCAAAAAGAAGCAAAGTTCAAGTTATTAATACTCAAAAGCAGCAGCATCTTGACAATCAAGTGAAAGGTTACTCTCCGCTAAAAAAAAAAAAAAGTAGAAGCAAATGTTTCTTCCTTTTTATTCTGGTATTTGGGGACAGTTCAGGGTTTGACCAAGGGTTTTAGTCACTTTTGCATTTCTGGAATAAAATACTTGAAACCTACAACTTAAAGGAGTTTATTTGGCTCATAGTTCCATGGGTTCAATCAATGGTTGGGTGGCTCCAAGGCAGAAACAGCACAGTGAAAAGGCATGGCAGAGGAGGAGAACTGCTTATCTCATGATAGCCAGGGTAGCAGGGGTGAACAAGGGGAAGGAGAGAGAGAGAGAGAAAGGCACAGCTGGGGACAAGAATATACCTTTGATGTATCCTCAGTAACCACCTCTTTTGACCAGGGCCCACCTCCTAACATCACATTCAGCTATAAAGTCATCATTTTAGCACCCTCATGATCCAATCACCCTTCAAAAAGTCCCACCTCTGAATACATGAGACTTTTGGCAATCATTTTAAATCTAAACCAGAACAGATTATTTTTTCTTAGCTTAGTCTCCTATGCCTAGTCAGAGTTTAATATTTAGCAAAGGCACTATGTCCAGTCTTAACAGATGCTAAATAATCAGACAGTTGGCTTCCTGCTAGACCTGTGCAGGGTCCTGTTTTGCATTAGGTGAGATTGATGAGACCAGCAAAGCACGATGAGGCAGCATACTGCTGGTAGATGTTTAATTAATAGGTTTGATATGTCTGTCAGCAGAAGCAGCAAATGCGATATTGGAACTGGCATCCTGGAACATGTTGGCCCCCCACTCCTGATGACTTTAACTAGAAGCCCATTGCATTGCCTTGCCATGGGGATCAGGAATTCCTCTCTTTGTCCAGGGAGCCCAGTGCAGTCCGTTATACCACAGCCACATCCTTTTCTACTAAAGAAATCCATTACATTTTATGGTCCATTAAGTGACAGAATAGTCCACACCTAGGCCCTTAACTTCCTGCCCTTTCATTCTTAAAGCTTCAGTGATCTCTATGCTGGTTGCTTTTGCACAGCTGTGATATTTCATATAGCCATACTGCTTGATGTTCCTGATGAAAGGCAAGTGGCTTCCAGAGCTCTCTTGGCATAGAGGTAATAGCTCATTATTCAGAATCTACTATGGAGGTTTTTTTATGACCAAAGCAAGGCCTAGCTTGGTACAAGGTTGTCCTGGTTGAGGAAGAGTGGCCCACCAATAGCTCCCTGGCTCTGATAGGGTCTTTGGCATGTGTGAGGGCCCTAGCAAGCCCCAGGCCAGCATTCAGACTGATGGGGTTGAGTTGTGTACTGTATCATGTCTTCAGTCACAGAATTGCCAGTCATGCACTGGTTACCTTGGATAATTCCAGTATGAAGGTCTTGGAACCAGTAATGCAAGGCCTGCGCATTCATTGCTGTTCTTCCTCTGTGTCTTCGAAGCTGTCAGGAAACAGATTGGCATAGTGGCTCAGAGGTTGAACTGTTCTCAGACTAAACAAGCAAAGCCCAGGTATTCCTCTTCCTGGCTGCGTAACCTTTGGCAAGTTCTCTAACTTGCTTCTGCCTTAGTTTTCTTAAAAGTCAAAAAAAAAAAAAAAAAAAAAAAAAGTAGTAGTGCCTGAGATATAGATACAGTAAGAGCTCAATAAATGTTTTTGTTGTTGTTGTTTTGTTGTTATTGTTTTTCTCACCTGGACTGTGACTTCATTGTGGTCATGAGCTCTGCCTTACACTGCTTTGAGTGTATCCTGACACCCGTGGTGTTAAGTGAGGGGCGTGGAATCTGCCAGGCCTCTCCTCCAGGGATGTTCTGATAGGCTAGATACTTCCTTTCCCTAGAGCAGTAAGAGTATGCCCACCCTTGATTTTCTTTCTCTAATTCATGTGGGTGTCTAACAGCCATATATCTCAGGTCAGCTCATATTTTCTTTCTGTACCATCCTCTCTGTGCTTTCTGTCCACTCTTCATTTTCTGCTTCTCCGTTCTTTTCTTATACCCATTGCCATTGACAAAATAACACCCCATTTGTATAGAATATTCATGTATATTTGCCTCACTGCCAAAGAAGGGCAAGTAACCTTTCACATGACTGAGAAGTGGTGTTTCTACCAAGAGCCATGCGAATTTCTGCTACCTGATAGGCACACGGCATTAAGGATAGATGATAGATGAATCTTTCCTGATAGGCATCGCCCAACCGCTTTGTCAGTAATTTTCTTCTGGTAACCTGGTAGTTGGCTCTCTTGACAGTATAAATATCCAACTTGAAAAAGTAAATATTAAAAAGCCCACAGCTACCCTTGTATCCACGAAGATACAGTAACAAATGCAGTTCTTTAAGCAAATGGTTGGGCATTTGTTTCATTTGACTTAATAGGGACTGCGTTGGCCTGATAGTTATAGGATCCCTGCTCCAGTGTTGGTTCTGAGAAGCTACCCCACATACCCTTGTGAAAATTAGAAACATTCCAAGCAATATTTCCTGTAAGAATTAAGACTCCTCCCTTCCCACCTTAGCCCTTAAAAAAAATTGTTGAATAGTGTTTAATGAATCTTAAAACCTGCAAAGATGGCATTTATCATGCTGTTGGGATGCCACCTGCCTCTTCTTTGCTGTTAGGGTCTCTCACTATACTCTGTATCCCTGATGGCTTACAAAAGGTAACCATTTGGCTGCAGAAGTTTGTCCCTCTTGTCAACAAACTCCATGTGCTAGCTGGCCAGTACATAGAACAATATGGCTAGAGAAGGTTTCTCTGACCTCCCTGGCATGCAGAGCTGAGTGTGGGATTATTTCTGCCTGTGGCTCACTGATGGCCAAATGAACCTACCTCCAAAATTGTTCAGGTGAGCAAGAGCAAGAAAAACAAATCCCCCATGATGACATTTGGATGAATGACTTAGAATAACAAAGCCAAGCTCACCCTCACACCTACATTCATGAGTCAAAACCTTGGAGAGAGATGGAGGGTAGAAGGCACTGGTGGCATATGTGTTGTTAGTCATGGCTCCCCCACGCTGAAGTGTTGGCTCAGATTTTAGATCATAGGTTGCTGCAGTGAACTAAGGGCCCATGTTGCCAGCTGTCACATCCTCAGAACCCAGCCCAGTGTCAAATGCTTGTTCCTTTCTGGTGTGGATGCCTTTAGTTTTCTTCCCGGATTGTGTTGGCTAGATCCTCTGGTACAATACTGAATACTGTAGAGGTGGCAGAGCAGACTTCTTGTCATCTTCCTGAACAAAAAGATGGTATCTGAGCCTAGAGGTTTTTGAAGACACCCTTTACCAAATTACAGGAATTCATTTCTGTTCCTTGTTTAACTTGTTGGGTGTTTTCATCATAGGTAATTGCTATATTTAATGGAAGATTTTTTACTATATTCATAAAAAGTATGGCCTATAATTTTGATACCTCTGTCTAATTTTAGTATCAGTAATATTGGCCTCATAGAACAAATTAAGCACTCTTCTTTTTCTTTTGTTCTTTTTTCTTTTAGAATTTGTAGAGAATAGATATTCTTCTTAAATTTTTGGTAAATGATAGGATGATTTTAAAGGTGTTTTCATGTAGTGTCTAGTAAAGTTCATGTTACAGAACAGTCTCACGTATTGATCAGCTGCTATGTGCGGAGCCTACTGCATGGTGCTTCACATACATCATTTCATTTAACACTGAAGCTACTCTATGTGGTGGGTAATAGCTTCACAGAGGGGAAACTGAGGTTTATGGAACCTGGGATCTGTGTGCCTGTGAAGCTTACGGTCTTTGTCTCATGCTGCACTTACAACATGAGCTCAAGGGTTTATTCGGTGGCAATGTGTGACAAGCTCGGGTCTAAGTGCCTGAATGAAGGGGAACCAGCACACCTCCCTATCATTCCCTAATTATTTCCTCTTCAATATCAAAAGGGGAGCGTCTGATTTTAGTGAGTAAAATTAACAATTAGCCTCCTGCAGAATGCGAAATGAATCTCAGGGGATTCCAAATAGAAGGGTGGGTCAGGGGCAGTAGAATTATACCCCCTCTTGTCCTTCTTTCCACCAGCTAATGCCTTCAGACCCTCAGAACACATTTCCAAATCGTTACTTTAAAAATATCTATACCAATATTTGCTCTAATAATAAAGTTTTTTTTTTCATTTTTAGACATTTACCTTGCACCATTTTAATCCTCCTTCCTCTTTGAACAGACCAGACTTTAATTAGAATTTCCTTTCTTCTTTGTTTGCCTTTTTTTTCCTCAGTAATATTTACCTCATGTTTCTTTGGCAGCATCATAAAAAGTCAAACACTGGGATTGGATATTTGAATGTCAACAACAAACTTGCTTCTCTTGCCCAGAACCTTAGTGGTTTTGGTCCACTGAAACAGAAAAGGCCAGGTGAAATGAAGATCAGAGATAATTTGTTCATTGTGACCAGCTTTTGTAAGAATCACATTTGAGAGCTCAAAAATTAGTGAGACCTACAAATGCGTACAATAAAGTGGTCTGTGAGTCTCTCATCAAGGCGTGTAAACTTAGTACAGACATTCCGCAAGATATTTATGAGCACTAGGTGGCTATAAGCAGTTTGAGCTTGCCCGTCTTGTAATGGGATTTTTCTTTTAGTGTACTTTTTTTTTCAGATTAAAAGCAGCTTTGTTGAACTCAATTTTGTGAAATAAAAAGAAAATTTACACATGACCAGTCAAAACTCAAGTGCCACAAAAGAGCCTCTCCTTTGCCAAGCATCTTGGGGAAACATTTTTCCCTTTGCTCTCTTTCAGCGAGTTGCAGACCTAAAGCAAGAAAATGCTCTCTTGAAAGATGAGAAAGAACAGCTTAACAACCAGATCCTGTGCCAATCTAAAGGTAAGTTCCAAAGTGCTGAGCTTTGTTTTGAGTCTTAATCCCTTTTCTTAGCTGCTTTTTCCCCCAAAGACTCCTAGATGCTGCAATAGGGAAAGGGCTATAATAGAGATAGAGAAAAGGATGACATTTGGTTTGAAGAAGTTGATGAGGGGAGCTATATGCTTAGCGCATAGTATAGTGCACATGCATAATACCTAAGGGAGATCCTGCTGTCAAGCCTGACTGCCATGTGCAGCTGTATGACCTTCAGCAGGTCCTCAGTTTCTTCATCTGCAAAATGGGCAGGAAGGACAGACCTCAGAGGGCTTATATGTGGGTGAGCAGGATGTACAGAGGGAATGCTTAAAGTGATTTTATGTTTAGCATCCATAGTACCTGTTTCTTCTACCCAGTGGGTTGCCTGTAAATGTTTACTGTGAAAAAGGATTTTAGCTTGGGCTCCAGGTCAACCTCTCTCAAGCACCCACTAATTCTTGGGCTACCATCCATCCTCCATTGCCCTTTGGCTGGAGGCAGTGGTGGGTGGCCCAGTGCCCAGCTCTTTCCCCAGCTCCTACCCCGTGCTGATTCCTTACCCACATCACAAGATAGGTAAACCTCATGACCCCACAGTCCCACTTGCCATAAAATCTTAATTATAAGTTGTTTTTAAATTTCTCTTGTAGGTTTTCCTTTCCATTACTATGAACAGTAAGTTTTGGCAGGGAAAAAGCCTATCCATGTTGTTCATTTGCCTTTCATTCTTCCCCTAACCTAATTTGGCTTAATCTCCCTGCACTCCAAAAACCTGAGAGGTCAAGTAGGAAGAAATTGCAGAATGAAACCTTGGCTCTGCCAGGAATGCTACCAGCAGCCACCACGACAGTGGTTGGAAGAGAAGCAGGCATGTGAACTGAGTGTTCTTGTGACTTGGGCCAGAGTAATGAAAGCCCCTGACTGTGGCAGGAGATGAATCTAAGACATTCATCCAGTGCCTCTGTGAGGAGCTTGTAGCAGGCAGCGTTTTCGAAGAAACTAATCAGAAGGCATCAGTGCATGGGTGTGGGCTAGGGAGTCGGTTAGGATGGTAAACCTGCATCTTCATGTGCCTCACTTCCAGATGAGTTTGCTCAGAACTCCATGAAGGAAAACCTTCTAATGAAGAAGGAACTGGAGGAGGAGCGTTCTCGGTACCAGAATCTGGTGAAGGAATACTCTCGGTTGGAGCAGAGATACGACAACCTGCGGGACGAGGTGACCACCCTAACAGCAAGGAGGGCAATTCTGCTGCCCCACATTGCAGGCCCCTGTCATACTAGCTTCATGACCCTTGTCCACATGCATCACACTGTGGCCTACCTCAGGCTCTGAGTGTGCGGGGTGCACATGGGACACAGCTTCTGTTCTTGTCTTTCCTGCAGGGATGTGGCATGTAAGACAGCACCTTGCCTGGGTGGGTCCTTCGGAAGAATGTTCCTTTTCCAGCCTTGAGGTCCTGTAGACATCTTGGTTAGGAGTTTTTGGAACTGTCCATAAACACTGTGTGTCTGTTTCCCATTCTGAGAAGACTGTCATGTTGGAATAGTTACAAGGCCAGGGCTTTAGTCTCGGCTACACTGGTTTTTGTAGAGAGCCATCCACAGACTCTGATTGCAGGTCCTAAACTCTGATGAAACATGGGGTATGTGAAGTGTTTTCATGATATTTCAGGAATCATCATCCTTCTCTCTCCCATATAACATGTGTTCAAACTAAATGGAAACAGTTATTTGCATGAAAACGTGGAAAAGAAGCTATAGGACCTTATACAGAAATCTAAATATTTGCTAGCTCAGTTTTCACCCTGAAAGCCAAATCAGTTGCCAAAAATACATAAAACCAAAAGATATTTTTACATGAATAGCATAAATGGTAAACTCTATTTCTAGTCTGCTACAACTTTCATAACAAAATTAGGGGCGTATAGTTGAAGGGAGGGGCCATTTGTAGCAGCTTAACAGCATTCCTTTCAAGAAAGAGGGAAGTAGGGACAGATCTGCCTTGGTGTCCCTATTCCTTTCCTCGTGTACTAGGGATTGAATGCACTGCCTTTGCACTGAACTACAGCCCCAGGTGTTTTTTTAAATTTTGAGACAAGACCCCACTAAATTGCCCAGGCTACATACTTTGAGGGCATGAGCAGGACTAAAGTATTGTTCCCCAGGACCTTACAGGGAAATAGGCCAAGTGTCATGGGTTTGCCATTAAGAGACAAGGGAACATGGTTCTTTACTCAGGGTTATTCACTCTTCAAATTACTGTGTTTCTGGTTAGCTAGATGAATGACTAAGAACTGTGGGCAGGATGTTTTGTGAAAAGAGCTCTACTTAGCAACCATTCCAAGAAAGGGTGATATCTATTCTTGTTGACAAGTGAGATAGGAGTCCAAATCTTGATTCTGCTGCTCTTTGAAAGGTTATTACCATTAATTTGTTATGAATTGTCACTTTTTTCTCCTTGAACAGCAAACCCCAGGCCACAGGCGGAACCCATCAAACCAAAGTAGCTTAGAATCAGACTCCAATTACCCCTCCATCTCTACCTCTGAGGTCGGAGACACTGAGGACGCCCTCCAACAGGTGGAGGTAAGTCGGCAGGCTCTCAATGGCTGTCCTGCTCCAGAGGTTGTGTATGACCTGCGTGGAGCTCTTAAAAGAGCTGTACTCTTCTGATGGTGAGCAGAGAGCCCAGGAGCTAATCCTGGAGAACAGAACCACTAGGACCGCTGTGGACTTGTGGATCACACCGTGGAGCTAATGTGTTCTATGTTCCATTATTGTTCCTTTACCCATTATCTGGAAAGTAGGGAGAAAGGCAGGTCCCTGATTCCTTTTATAAAACTGAGAAACTGAAGCAGCAGAGTAAAATGACTGAATTATAAAGAAACAGCTGAATCATTAAAATAAGTACAATTTATCAGCCCCATCTAGTATCACAAGACATATAGTAATAACTACACCAGAAGATTCTCCCCTCTGACTTAGAGGCTAGGTAAAACTCAGGGAACAACAGTAAATGTTTGAAATGGGTGTATTCTGGGTGACAGTAACTTTGCCTACTAGAAACAGTATGGTAGCATCTTGTACCATGTAGCAGGTGTTACGGTCTGTGGGCAGTTTTGCTATAGATATATAGTTGCACGATTTTCCCTATGGCATTTGAAAAGAAGATAATCACACCTTGCAAAGCAGATGGAGACAGACATGAAAGAGAGACAATTATCATAGCAGTGTGTTTTGAGCCTGTATTTGTGCCAGGCACTGCTAGGAGATAATGATAAACAGTGGTGACCAAGCCAGAGAAGTCCCTGCCCTTCTGGAGCTTGTTTGATAGAGTTAGATAGTAAGCAGTTAAGAGGAGAAATGTGTGGCTGGGCATGGTGGTGCACACATATAATCCCAGCGCTCGGGGAGGGGAGGCTGGGGCAGGAGGATCACTGTAAGTTCAAGGCCTGCCTGCACTACCTAGTGAGACCCTGTCTCAAAAAGAGCAATGTGTGATAGAACTGCAGAAACTGCTCAGTGTTACAAAGAAAAATAAAAGATAATAGAGATGGTGATAGGGTAGAGGATGACCCTTTGGAGAAAAGATCTAGCTCTCCCATGGGACTTGGGCCTTGCTATGTACTGAGTGAGCCTTCAGTAAATGTTGGCTTAAGGCCTCTGACTTTGCTATCACAATCGTCTAAGCCTGGGTCTCTAGAGAATTCATTCAACCTAAACTCCAGATGCACTGCCAGTGTTTGTGTGCATGCCTTGTTATTGACCAAGCTAGAGAAGTCCCTGCCCTTCTGGAGCTTGTTTGATAGAGTTAGGCAGTAAGCAGTTAGGAGAAATGTGTGACTGGGCATGGTGGTGCACACTTGTAATCCCAGCACTCATATGTCCAGGTCTGTGTTCTTCAAGGAAGCTGAGACTGATCCAATGTCAGTGAAGCATGAACACTCATTCAGAGCCAGTAGAACCACATTATATTGTCACACATGTACATATGTGTACACAAAAGCAGTCTATGTTGATGTGTTTGCACACATTAACCTTTCATAGACAAATGTGTTCACACACACAACACACAGCAGAATCCTGGAGAGCAAATTCAAGCATGACTGAAGGGAAAGAATCCACTGGGAAATTGATGTGTTAAGATCTGGTTGGTAGATGGGCTCCATGGCAGGGCTGCTGTTCTCTTTCAGTGTACAATCAAGTAGTTGACAGCACATTTACAGTGATTAGTAACTGTATCGATTCTTCCTCAGGAAGAGTTAAATCTTTGGTTTTATAATGTCTAAGGTATAAAGCCATTTTCTAGAAGTGAACACTTAGCTTCCAAGCAAAATAGCTGTGTCTATATCCGTTTGTCCTTATAATATGTGATTGGTCATTTTGAGTGGCCCACACAGGAGGGACAGCTGAAACTTGGATGTTATCAGACAGAAGATGAACCTTGAGTCACAGCTCTAATATAACATATGCTAGTTAGTTGGCAGTGGTTTTGTATTTGGGGTACAGATCGATGTTTAGGATGAATGAGGAGACAGATGGCTGATGTGGAGGTGGACAGTGAGGTGCTGTGTGCTTCCCCAGGCGTTTGTGCTATGGCAACCTCTTTTCCCTGCTTTTCTCTTCCTTTGCAGGAGATCGGTGCGGAGAAGGCAGCCATGGATATGACAGTCTTCCTGAAGCTACAGAAGAGAGTGCGGGAGCTTGAGCAGGAGCGGAAGAAGCTGCAGGTACAGCTGGAGAAGAGAGAGCAGCAAGAGAGCAAAAAAGGCCAGGTGCGTGACATGGCTAGGTACCCTTATGGTGCTAGGGCAAGACAAAACCCAGCTCATGGCAACCAGGGCTCATGTGACCCCCTGGGATCACGCTGGTGCTAAGTTTCAGAGTGCCTTCCATCTGTGCTGAGTCACATTGAGTCTGAGTGTCCTAACCCAGATGGACAGGAGCACATTCCCCTAGGCCCCCAGTGGCAAAGGCTTTTTACACTGAGAAGCGACAAGGGTGTCTCTTGTCACTTCAAAGGGCAATAGAGAGCCCTTTGAACTTAGTAGGTAAAATCCACTTAATAAGTGGTAGGAACCACTTTTTATTTCCTTGGTATTATAACAGACCACTTCTTATAGGTGCAAGTCCATATCTGACCTAGGTCATATGATTAGCTAACTTCATAATGGGTTTGGCAAAGGCCTTTGGTCTGTTCTTAGGTATGAATTGTGAATTGTGGGATTTAAAACCCTCCTCAAACCCTTAACCCACCCCATTCCTACCTCTTTGTGTGCTCTACTTTTGCAACACCCCTCTTCCCTTTCCAATCAAACGCTGTGCAGACTTTGA
This sequence comes from Dasyprocta punctata, assembly GCA_004363535.1. Taxonomy (NCBI): domain Eukaryota; kingdom Metazoa; phylum Chordata; class Mammalia; order Rodentia; family Dasyproctidae; genus Dasyprocta; species Dasyprocta punctata. Next base: position 17,610 of record RJWM01010065.1, on the reverse strand, counting down.
TCTGTACTGCTATCAAACCTTGCTGAGTTTTTTTTTTTTTCCTGAACAGTAAGTGGAGAGGTAAATCTCGTTGTTGAATTGAAATCTCTCAGGTGGATTAGATTCCAAAATGAGGAGTGAAAGGATTAGGTCTATAAATGACTCATTCAATTATAAGGGAAGCCATCTGACAGGCAAGCATAAATCAAATGCTATGCACGTGCCCCTGGACCTACAGTGGGGTTATATCCTGATAAACCCATCATAAGTTAAAAACACTGTAAGTGCAAAATGCATTTAATGCATCTCACCTTCTGAAAATCCTGGCTTAGCAACCAGGCACGCTGTAGGATCTTGGTTGTAACCATGGAGTCAGCTGGGAGCTGTGGCTTACTGCCTCTGCCCAGTGTCACCAAAGGGGTTCATGCAGCATATTGCTCACTTGGGGAAAGATTTAAAGTTCAAAATTTGAAGTGCAGTTTCTACTGAGCATGTGTTGCTTTTGCACCATTATAAACTTTAAAGTCTTATCTGTCAACTGTAGTAAATCAGAGACCATCTGTATGTGAAAGCTATACAGTGCTGGGCGTGGTGGTACATGCCTGTGATCCCAGCACTTGGAAGGCTGAGGCAGGAGGATCACTGTGATTTCAAAGCCAGCGTAGGCTACCCACTGAGTCCAAGGCCAACCTAACATAGCAAGGCCTTGTCTTAAGAAAGAAAAAACAAACAAACAAACAAAAAAAAACTACACAGATGACATCAGATAATGTCTGACATGAAAGTTCCTAGCCCACGTTGCGGCACCTAAAGATTCATTCTCTGGGTTCGTTCCCCATTACAGAAATGCCAATTAATTTTGGAATCATGGCTATAGAACTTGTGTGTGTCTTGAGGCCCAAGTGAAAAAGGATCTCTCTTCCCTCAAAATGTAATCACTGAACAATACAAGAACAATAGGTTAGGACCCTAGCTCTATCATGTGTGTTGAGATCTCTTTCAGGAGCATGGATCTCTTTCTGACAACTTACTAAGAAGGACAAGAGTGAGACAGTGGAAAGCATGGAATCCTACAAACCCCTGAGACTAAGCTACAAAAGCTCAAGTTCCTGGATCTGCCTTTGGCTCCAATCCTGAGCTAGCTGGGTCTTTATCCTGGAGCAATATGGCCCTAGGACCCACTCTTAGGAAGAGAGCTTGCACTGAATGAGAAATGGCAGGGAAGTCTGGGGAATAACTGGGCTCTTGGGAGAGTGGGACTTCTGTGACAAGCCAGCTGTCAGTTTTTGACCTACCATTAATCCAGCTCCCTTTCCCTGGCCTGGCAAAGTCACCTTGGCCTCCAGGGATACACGGTTGGAAACACAACTGCCAGCCCACGTTAGTACTCAACCCCTTGAGTTTGAGTACATCCATATGTCCTTAAAACCCAGTATATTTACATGGCATTACACGTGGTCATGTGGTCAGTCTGTGTTGCACAGAGTGTAAGTACAGCCCTGCCGCCTTGGCAGCAGATGGAGTGCTGACCCTGGATGGTCACATGCCCTGTACCGTGGGTGACAGTGAGCAGCCAGGTAGAGGTTGGGATCTTGGTGGAGTTTTTCTCGGGCTCAAGGCTAGAAGCAGTGCACTAAACGTAGGCACCCTTCCTCTGGAAGGGGCTGTGGGACAGGCTGAGGTCCTGTGCTGTCTCAGCCTAGGGCGACCCTTATCCATTCACAGCTGATGATGGCCTCACCTGGACTTGAGGTTACATGTATTGTAGGGAATCTCAATAAGCTCTGTCAGTTTTTAGATCTAAAGATCCATCTTCAGGAATATCTTAAAGACTACTTGAACTCAAACCCATGCAGCCACTTATAAAAAAAATACTTTCTATTCCTTTTGCCTGGGGCAGGCCAAGTCTGATGTCTGCCAAGTAATTATAGGCATGTTTGGCTCAGTTGAGTCCTAATGGGCTATTATTCTGACCGTTACCACCTACAGTCACTAGTTTTGGAGTTCTGAAGTCAGGCTGTGTGTTCTGAGCAGGTGTTGTGCACCAGCTCTCCTGCTGCCTATTGTAGAGGGTCACAGAAGAGGCCACTCCTATGCAAAGTGGTTCAAGCTTAGCTGGGAAGCAGGATACACAGGAGTCCCCCCTCCCAAATTCAAGTGTAGCTCACAACCTCATTAATAGATATGTAAGTTTTACTATGTGCGTTAGCATCCTAGGGCTGTTCAAGAAAATGACCACAAATTGATGGCTTAAAACAAAAAAGATTTATTCTCTTATAGTTCTAGAATCCAGAGATCAAGGTGTTCATAAAGCTGAGGTCTGAAGGCTCTGGGGCAGAATTTGTCCTGTGCCTTTTTTCTGGCTTCCTGTGTTGGCAATCCCTGGTGTTGACTCAAATTCCTGCCTCCATCTTCACATGCCCTTCTTTTCTATGTGTATATTTTTTCTAATGAGGGTCCCTATGAGATTAAAGCCCATACTTCTCACTTGACTTGATTGCATCTACAGAGACCCCATTTCCAAATAAGATCATATTCACAGGTTGAAGGCGATTAAGACTTCAGAGTATCTTGAGGGACCACAGCTCAACCTATAACACGATGTTATACAAACTCGGGCTGCAAGCCTGTGGAGACCATGTGAATAAAATGGGGGCAGAAAGGAGTTGTTTATGGAGGACTTCATGGTAACCTGAATATTGAGCTATGGTTTGAAAGAGGGACGGAAATGTACTTGTGGAGGCTGAAGGTGCCAAGTGTCTATGCAAAAGCAGAATGAGCATGTTTGACCATTGTGGAATGTGTGCTTTTCTGTCTCTTTGCCTGTGCAGATGGAACAACCGAAGAATGACATAGGATTGGACCAGGATTCAGATCTGGCCTACAACAGTCTGAAGGTAAGGCTATGTGTATGCCAACAGAGAATAGATGACAAAGGCGGGCATCAGAAAACTAGGTCTTAAACTCCAACCTGCTATGGGTAATAAGTAGGCCCATCAACAAATAACTTCTTTCCACACCTTGTGTCTTCACTAAGACTTTGGTGTCTTTGAAATGAAAGAAAAGCTGCATTTACTGCCGAGGAGTGGTAACACATGCTTTACCTACCTGATTTAGCTTCAGCTAAAATAAAATGTGAACACTGAAAATTGCACTTTGGGAAAAAAAAATGTCCAGGCTGGCAGAGACAGATGTAAAATAGAGGGCTCTCCCCTGGCACCAGTGCTGGCCTGCCTGGAGGTAGCAAGGTAGAATGGTGGAGACCCTAAGTCTAAGAATGAATGAGCTTCGTGGTAGGAAAGAGTATATAGAAAAGGAGTGTCAGACCAGATCCACCCTCTATTCCCATTTCCAAAGATTTGGTAATGTGGCAGTTGATCCAATCTGCTAGTCACTTGTTGGACTACAGATAATTCTGTTCATGGCTACCTTGCCCAGGAAAAATCATTCCCATGGCTTTTTTTCTCAAAAAAAAAAAAAATGTTTATTATGTTATAGAATACACATAACATAAAATTTACCATTTGAAGCATACACTTTGGGGTATGAAATTCATTCATAATATTATGCAAGTGTCTTACCACTATCTGTCTCTTTTCATTTTGCAAAACCAAAACTGTCCATCTAAACAACTCCCCACTCCTCCCTCTCCTGAGGCCCTGATAAACTTACATTCTGTATTTCTTTCTTTGTGAGTTTAACTACCTGGATACCTCTTACAAGTTGAATCATACAATATTTTTCTTTTCATCATTAGCTTATTTGATTGTACCTATCTCTGAGGTTCACTGATATTGTAGCATGTCAGAATTTCCTTTCTTTTTAGGGAATAAGTCTGTCTATATATATATACACACCACATTTTGCTTATCCATTCATCCATTGGTGGAATTTAAGTTGCTCAGCATTTTAGCTGTTGCTGCTTCTAGACCCTGCTTTCAATTGTTTTGAGGATATACCCAGAAGTACAATTGCTGGGTCATATGGTAATTCTATTTTTAAGTTTTTGAGGAACCACTATACGGTTTTCTCTAATGCCTGCAACATTTTACATTTCCACCAACAGTGATAAAGAAATTTCCAATTTCTCCACATCCTTACTTCAACTTTTGTTTCATTGGTTTTGTTTTTTAATAAGAGCTATCTTAGTTTCCCTAATAATTACTAATTTTGAACATCTTTTTATATATGTATTGGCCATTTGTATACTCTTCTTTAAGGAACTATCTTTTCAACTTTTTTGTTCATTTTTGAATCAGTTTTTTTAAATTGAGTTTTAGAGGTTCTCTATATTTTCTGGATATTAATTGCTTATCAGTTATTTATTTATTTATTTATTTATTTATTTATTTTTGCTTTGATTTTGGTCTGCTGGGGATTGAACCCAGGGCCTCATGCATGCTAGGCATGCACTATACCCCTGAACTACATCTCCAGCCCCCCTGTACAATATAAGAATTGTAAATATTCTCTCCCATTCTGTGGGTTGCCTTTTTACTCTATTGATAATGTCTGGGGGGGGGGGTTGTAAATAAGGATTGAACCCATGGCCTTATGAATGCTAGGCAAGTGCTGCAGCACTAAGCTACCACCTCACTCTTTTTATTTTTCATTTTGAGATAAGGTCTCCCTAAATCAACCAGGATGGTTTCTAATTTGTAATCCCCCTGTCTCAGCCTCCTAAGTACTTGGGATTAAAAATATACCCCACCACACACCTTCCTGCTGTTGAAAATGTGTTTTTATGAACTTTGTTTCCCCCTAAAGTCCTGTTTTTCTTTTGTTGCGTGTGCCTTTGGTGTCATAGCCAAGAAAGCATTACCAAATCACATGTGATGAAGATTTTACTCTGTATTTTCCTTTAAGAGTATTATAGTTTTAGGTATCACATTTAGAGGTTTGGTTCATTTTGAGTTAATTTTTGTATAGGGTGTGAAGTAAGGGTCCAACTTCATATTCTTGCATGTGGAAATCCAGTCTGCCAGCACCTTTTGGATTTTTAAACAACCAGGGCTACACCAGTGGTCCATGAAGGGAGGGGGGATGGCATTTTATCTGGTATTTTTCTGGAATTATTGTTTATCTTATTTGCTTCATGTGATATTTGAGAGATTTAAAACCTCCCAAGGAGCCCAGAGTCTTTGTAATAAATACTGGTTGCAGGGGGCCTTCTCCAGTCATTCTTCAGCTGCCTTTCCTATGGAAGGCCTTCACTTCAGAGGAGATAGGGTGCATAAGAATTCTCTACTCTTTGGCAGTCAGCAACCCCCCCTGTATATGTAAAACTAGTAAGATAGTCTAGCCCAGTGTTGAGGCAAAGCTCTGGGCCACTCAGTGAGTTGACACACCTGGCTACTTAGCTCTTTTCCAACAGGAGCCTTGTCTAGTTGGTCTTGAGAAACCTACCACATGTGCATCTATAAGATAAGGCGACACTGGGAGGACCTCTCAGTGAGTAGTAAATTTTGATCGAACCCTAAATACCCACTACCAGAAGTTTAGACATTTTGCTGGATCCTTCTATAATGTATAAAGTAACCCCAGTTCTGCTCTGGGCAGAGGCACATTGTTTGGGCACTACACACAGGCTTGAGTATGCCACCTGTTGGTGATGTCAAGTGGAAGGTCCTCAGGTTTGTCACACCTAGCATTGCCCAAGTTAGCCTGAAGGAAAGTGGCTGGACAGGAAGGTGGAATGCCAGTCAGTGACCAGCAGCCTGGGTGAAGGCATCAAGGCAGAGCATAATGGGCAGCAGAGGTGGTTATAGCAGCAGAGTAGGGTAGATGTGGGGCCGAGGAGGGAAGAAGTTCACTATCCTTGGGGCCAAGCACAAGATGAGAGACAGGTCAGGAGGCCAAAAGGAGCTGTTTGTCATTGACCTGGGAACCTGCTGGGCAGAGAGTAGGACCTGCTCAAGACATTCAGTACCTTTAGGTTTCCTGCTCTGGGCCTTAGCTGAGTTGAGATCAGGAAATAGTGCCCACTGACTCAGAGCTCAGGAGAGAAACACAGAACAACTAAGAGCCCAGATTGGCATGTAAATACTTTTCATCTTTAGCTGCCATCCAAACTTTGGTGAGCATGAACCAGAAAAGGCTCAATTAAGAACGTCTTATCTGTGATTTGTTTTATATCCTTAATGTTCCTTTTCTACAGAAGCTTTCCATTTTATTTGTAAAATTTTAAAAGTGATTCTGCTCTTGTTGGAAATTTTTTATCCAAAAATTTTAAACAATTTTTTAAAAATCTGTATTTCTTCCTCTTGGAGGCATCCTCTGATAGTATTTGGATATCCTCATGCTTTTACTATGCATATTGTTTGTGTTAGCTTTCTCGTCACCAGGACACAATACTTAATACCTGTAACTCAAAGGAGGATAGGTTTAATTGGGTTCACGTTTCAGGGAATTCAGTCAACTGGCTGCAAGGGAGAAACATCACAGTGGAAGGGTATCCAGAGCAAAGATATTTGGTCCTGGTGGCTGTGAAGCTGAGCCAGGGAGCAGTGCCAGAGAGGAAGAGGGTAAAGGATCAGATGTGGTATCCAAGATCATGCCTCCATGCCCCACCAGGCACACCCAGAAGTATGTTAATCACCACAGCAGCTCCCAAGCTAATCAAGTTGACATAATTAAGCTTTACCACCACATTATTTATGTAGCTGATATAGTGAACTTTATATTTTGCTTCTTTTCACTTAGCCTAACAAGCACTTTTCTTCCTAATCTCTTTGAAAACATGATTTTTCATGGTTTGTTAAAATTTGATAACATGATTGTAACAATTTTCTTAAATGCTCACAACTGCCAAACATATTAATTGTTCTGTTGTACTACTGTAAGTACTGCTGTGGTAAAACTAGGCTTTTTGTTTGATTTTTGAAAGAGACCTGTGTCATCCATAATTATTTCATTAAAACTCTTCAGAATTTCAGGAAAATAAACTGCATCAATTACCGTTAAGGCTACATTCGTGAGATAGAGCTAGTTGTAAAGCGTTAGCTTATTTATGAAACATGGATCAGTTTTACTGGTTTAAAACATTACAAAGTTAAGAGAGTTGTAGGGTGGTGTTGATTGTATATACCAGTGCATCAGCTGGGTGCAGTGGCATGCTGCTGTTTGGGAAGCTAAGGCAGAAGAATTACAAGTTCAGGACCAGCCTGAAACTTGGCAAGACCCACTCCTCTGGCCAACAAAAAAAGAAATGCATTTATGCCTTACTTGAAATTGTGCAACTTCCCCAGTTAACACTCTTCCCATGTGAAATATGGCCTACTTTGCAGCTGACACTTTTATAAAGTGTTCTCCAGAGATGCAGTAAAGTGAAGGGAAATAATAGATGCCAGAACCCTCTGTAGAAAGTATCCATCAAATCTACCCACTTGATTTAGATGCCCAAGAACAGGCCACAGAGCTATAAAGAGAAGGGAAACTTTGACTCCCAGTTCTGAAAGAAAGGAAAGGAAAAGGAAAAAGGAAAGGGAAAGGGAAAGGGGAAGGGGAAGGGGAAGGGAAAGGAAGGGAAGGGGAAGGGGAAGGGAAAGGGAAAGGGAAAGGGAAAGGGAAAGGGAAAGGGAAGGAATAAAACAGAGAAGGGAACCAGGAGTGTAGGGTGATAGCACACCACTCTCGACTGACTCTCAGCCATACTCTGCATCCTTTCCCTGAACTATTCAGCCCTTCTGCTCCACCCTCACATACCCTCTCAGACCTTAGCCTTCATCCACATTCTTACTGATCCATCTCTAGCCACCACTAGTCAGAATCCTAGACCCATAATTCTGACTTCTCACATACCACAGTCAGATGCATCTGAACTGCAGAGCCCTTCTTAGGTTTACAGGGCTCGATAAACATGGCCCAAACATCCTTCTTTTTACTTCCTACACCCAGTCACCAAGTTCTGACAGTTCTGCCTACTGACTGAGGAACATCTATGTCCCACTCTGGTCCTTGCCACAACCTGCCCAGCACTACAAGCTCCTGGGTCCAGCTCCTTCCCTCATTTCACAGCCCTCACCTGCACCCCTTGACTCCTTCCCTGCCCTACTCTGCATTGCGTTTTCCTCAGCAAGCCCTGACACTTCTCCTGTTGTTGGATTTTTGTGCCTGGAAACCTCACATGGCTAACTGCTGCTGGTCCTTAGTTGTCAGATTTAATGTCCCCAGTCATCTCCTCCAGGGAGCCTGCTCTTACCTCTGAGACTCGGTAGATGGAGACCTTCTGTGACCCCTGGTTTACAACATATTCCCAACTGCAGTGCAGTGATTTGTACCTTAGTGTAATCATTAGGCTCTAAACAGCTACTATGTCCCTAGTGTTGAGCCATATGTCTAGAAAAAGGGAAGGATAAAGCAGTGGAACTGCATTGTTCTCCAAGGAAATGACATAATAAAAGCGTTTTTCACGGTCTTAGCCCACTCTCTACCTCAACCCAGGCACAATAAATTCCATGCCATGTTGCCTTTTTTAAAAAAAAAAAAATCTTTTACCTAAATACTATCCAATCCCACTTAAGAGTACCTAGCGGAGTAAGTGAAACTCAGAGAGTGGATAGGTGGGCCAGGGATGTAGTGCAATAGCACAGTACCTGCCTGACAAGCACAAAGTCGTGAGTTTGATTCCCGGTTACCCACACACACACCCCCCGCTGCCACCAAAAAAGGATAGATGGTGGTTGCTGGAGCCCAGGGAGTGGAGATAGGCAGTTAGTTTTTAACTGCAACAGTTTCAGTTGGAGAAGGTGAAGGAGTTCTAGAAATTGATGACGGGAATGGTTGCACCACAGTGTTTGTGCTTAATGCTACAGAACTATATAGCTAAAAGTAGTTGAGATGGTACATTTTGCGTATTTTTTTTTAACCACAATGAAGCCTATGTTTTCTTTTATGGCACTATTTGGCTAGGTAGAAAAATGTGGAACTGGTAAGCCAGGTGGGTAGCAGAGGAGAGATTGATGGTTAAGGTAGACAGTATCCAGAGATGGTTGAAGAATAGATATGCCCTAGGTGGAAATCTTTGTGACAAACAGCTGGAGCTTTCCCTCAGGCTGACCCTCTGTCTTGGAGCAAGATATCACTCCTGATTGGGAACTTAGAATGGCTGTAACCCAGACACCTTAGCCTAAAGCTACTGCCCTAGAGCACATCTGGCAAATGAGAACTAGAGGAAACTGTAGCCTCCATCTGCTGCTGTTCTCTTAAACCATACCTGGGCCTGAGGCAGAGGTCCAGGTTGTGCAGAGTTTACCTTGAGCCATACATGATGAGGACCTAGGCTCCTGCTCCAAGCCCACTGTTCCTCTACCATGTAATGCTGATTTCCCTGAATTTAATAAATAGATTCACCACAGGCTTGATGAGTTCATCAATAATCATTGAAGAGTAATCACCTTATCCCAGAGCCCTCTTTGTATCTGCAGAATCACTCTGTCCATGCATGGCTCTAAATGTCCTCCAGAACTTTCACATGTATGTTGAAGTGGTAGGAAAGACCCTGGGTCAGAAGGTGGGAGTCCCAGCCCCTTACCCAGACTCAGCCTTTAAACTTTCTGCCAGCCTTTCCCTCACTGGACTCTGTTTTCTAATTCAGAAAATAGAGATTATACCCAGTGGTCCTGATTCTGCAACAAATGTACAAGCAATGCCTACTTATCATATTTTTAGCTGTGTTGAGTTGGTTAAGGTTGAGGAGGGGACCATCTGAGTGTGTAAAAGGGTTGTCACCTCTCTTCCCAGAGGCAAGAGCTGGAATCAGAGAATAAGAAGCTGAAAAATGATCTAAACGAGCTGAGGAAAGCTGTAGCTGATCAAGCCACACAGAACAACTCTCCTCACAGTTCCCCAGACAGTTATAGCCTCCTGCTGAACCAACTCAAGCTAGCCAATGAGGAGCTCGAGGTCCGCAAGGAGGAGGTGCTCATCCTCAGAACCCAGATTGTGAATGCTGACCAGCACCGACTTGCTGGCAAAAGCACGGTAACAAGATGGCCGCTATGGTTGGGTTTGTCTGGTGGTGACACTGGGTAATAAACTTGCATTGTCTTAGGTATTTTACCCACAATGGTCTTAAACCTGAAAGAGCAGAGTCTGAGCAGAGTCTGTCTTTGAGTCTCCTCTAACTGCAACACAAGGGACTTGCTGCCCTTTGACCATGATCTTTACTGAGAAATGGAGCTAGAAGTTTCTAGAATCTTCTGAATTTGCTAAGGTGTTCAGAAGGAACAAGACAAAGAATTAGATGCATAACCTGAGGCGACTGTGTTCTTTTACATCATGCCTCTTGCTGTTTGTTTCTAAAGTGGAAAGTCAACCCTCCCGTGGTAGCATGTCTCAATTACTATTTGTTCCTAATGTTTTCACCTTCTGGGACAGATTGTAGAGGAGGAGAGGACAGAAGCCATGTGGGTCCTTCTTTTGGCTCTAATAATTTGGCTGACTTCTGGGTATGGTCTCTGGGGTAGCTTGGGCCTGGGGTAAATAGTGAGGGTAGAGGATTCAACCCTGAGCCAGAACTTAATCGTGTCCTCTGAGCAGGTGTACTTTCTCTTCCTGAGGACAATGTTTATGCCATCTCTTCCTTTGCTTGCACTCAGCATTTCCCAACCAGGCCTTGCCATTCTGTATCCTTTCTAAGGTGACCTTTTGAAATTGCATTCCCACCTGTGTTTAACTGCAGTTACCTGAGTCTTTCTAGGTCTTCGTCATTTCCCAAAACATATCTTTATACCTCTCTTTACATATGAAGGCATTTCATGGCAGTTGTTTATAGCCAGAGATTGTTTATTTTTTTTTTCATCTGGGGCCTTCTAGGAGCCGAACATTAATGCTAGAACAAGCTGGCCTAACAGTGAAAAGCATGTGGATCAAGAAGATGCCATTGAGGCCTATCACGGGGTCTGCCAGACAAACAGGTAAGGCTCACCTCTCTATAAGCTATACCTGGAGAAGGTGATGGGAGGGAGACCCTTCCCACCCTGAACCTTAGGTACTTGCTCTGTGGTCAGCATCAGGGAATTATTTATTAGAAGTGGACTCCATTAGCCCCAAGCCCTTGGGAAACCTGCCATCAGCTTTAGCAGGACTGGAGCAACACACCTGGAGATGCTAGACCCGGTATTCCTTAGATGTATTAGGAAGAGTGAGCTTCCATGGGAGGATGACAGGCGGTGGAGAACTTGGAAAGACTGGCCAAAGGTAATGGAGAGGAAGCTCAAGTAATGGTGTGGGGGACTATCCCCTGTCACTTAAAACAGATTGAACCCAAACTAGGTTTTACAAAAGTTGAATGGAAGAGTTTTCCCTTTACCAACCGGAATGAGATTTCCCTGGATTTTAGTTAACCAGCAATGTCTGCCTCTTCAAGAATGAACTAAGCAATGTAAGGCAAAAGAGTGATTGCTTGAGGGAGGCAATTGGGCCTGGAGCTGTCAATGGACAGAGGAGAAACTCCTCAGATCCAGGTGGTGTGGCAGAGTGCTGGCTCTGATTGTGGGCTTGGCGTCCATTTACTTACTCACTATAACTACTGCATAACTGTTCAGTGCCACAAGTACCTCATCTGTGAATTAGGGACAATCATAGCAGTGTAGCTTTTGTGTATATTGAAAAGACTAGCTAAGTTAGTCCGAGTAAAGCGCTTAGAATATGTGATAAGCATGTAGTAAATGTTGCTACCTTTTTAACTGTTGTTTTCTTGTCCCCTGGGAGAACCTATAAAATCAGAGCTGGCCTTTTCCCTGGCTTCCTTCCTCTCTCATCTTAGCCAGTTGCCTGTTGAGCTATCGCTGAACATTTGTTCAGAATTTGCTGAAAATAGGAAGCACTTCCAGAAAATGTCAATAGGTGACACTGTAAGCACAACCTGAAGTTTCTTCAGGAATATTACAGTGTTACTAAGGACTTAGCGCTTTGATTCCCAGATCTTCTAATGCAATCCCTTTTTCTGCAGATAAGGAAACTGAGGCTCAGAAGGTTCAGCAGCTCAGACACACAACTGGCCTTTACTGAGTCCAGGTAGAATCCAGCAATTCTGGCTGATAGGCTGAGGCCATTTGGTAATATGCAAGAATAGTCAGAAGGCACCTTTGGAGGAAATGAAATGTATTTCAAGAAAAGTAATTCTTTCCCTAAAGGGCAGAGAGAAGGAGTGAAGGTGACTCCCTCACTGGTAAAACTGGAGTGAAGTTTTAGTCATTTTAAATTATCCTGAGTTGAAGATAAGGAGTGAGATGAGTAAAAAAAAATGCACAGGTGATATTAAAGTAGAAAGCAGCAGCCTGTGCTTGGCTTATCTTTCTGTTTTTCAAAATGCACTGTTATCAGCCCGCTTTCTATTATCCTGGAGGTGTCAAGGATCAGTCACAGACTAGGTTTTCCTAGAGGCTAATTAATCCCCTGGATTCATTATCTTTATGGCAATAATGATGGTAGTGATAAAATAAAAATAGCTTTATTATATCTGGAAATAATTCCATTCCCAACATACAATAGTCAGCTATAGCCTATGAGCCTGAGTTGAGAAAAGAGCTGCTGTTGCGAGGAGGAAGAGATCTGAGGACCTACATCCCTAGTGCTTGCCTCACCAGGTGCTGTTAGAAGTGACTGTGCAGGGGTTGTCTCTTCCAGTTTGGCTTCAGACTCAGCTTTGAGAAAATGTTATAATTACAGTGAATCCCAGTGTTGAATGAAGAGGGCACTCCTGCAGACTGGCTGGGAGGGTCCCACAGTGGTTCTGAGGAGCCCAGCCAGCAAGGTACCCTGGTGTTGAGATGGAGATTTACTCTTTCCTACAATTGTCCTGCCATGGAACATTTTTGCAGTTTACATATAAATTGTATCTATTTGTGTGTGATTGAGGGGAGTTAAACTGGGACCCTTTAGGATTTTGATAGTGTCTATCCTGTCCCCATAAAACATTACATTCAGACACTGACTTTTACTTACATTTTGGGAGAAATTCCAGGCATATATACCTCTACCCCTGTTGCAGTCCTGCTGAACATCCACAGTCCCCAAGTTTCTCTTGCTGAGTCTCATTGTTTGTAAAGTTCTGTTCTGGGCTTTGCAACTGGGTCTTTCCCCTGGATTGGGGCAAGAGGCGGTAGTGAGGCTGCTCTGGCAGGAGCTCTAGTAATACAGATAGGTCTTCTACTTCCATTTCCACTAGCTTTCTCATGCTTCCAGCTCAGGACCTAAGAGAAACAAGTATCAATATGACTATTTTATATGCAAGAACGCTAAAGGCAAAAGAGGCTGAGAAATCACGCTGAGTGTTAGAAGTCCATTATCTTCTCTGGGCTGTCTGGGTTGGGAGAGCAGTTGCTACTGCTCTATGCTCAAAGTCACAGAGGTAGGTCAGGCATGAAAGTGGGGGGAGTCAGGTCTGGCTCCAAGATAGATCTTTGACCCGTGCCACTTCCCTCCAAGCCCTGCCAAGACTGTAGAACTCTAAGCTGAGTCTGACGGTGCTGTCAGGACCTTTCCTCAGGTCCCAGAACCCTCCTTGCAGCCCCTTTCCACTGGCAGTCTCAAAAAACAACAGGAGGTCCTTGCCACCGAGAATAGCTTTGTTGTTGCCACCTAAGCTGGGGTAGGTACATCTGGAGTTACACACCCCTACCTCTGTTAGTCTGCTCTTTCTAGGACAGTGTAGATCATGTTTGTCAAGGCAAAGGTATCTGTCATCTCCTTGAGATGTGCTTGGAGTCAACTGGCTTATCCAGCCTGAGCCCCTCTGCTGCAGGATATCTTTCTGAGAGCTGCAGGAGTGAGAAAAGAACCCGATTCTGCCAGCTCCTTCCTTAGGAGGCTTCCTTTTAACCACTCCTGTCCAGAAACTGAGCTTTCTTGTATATTGCGTTTCTCTCACTGCATTAGACCTAAATCAGTAGCACAGCTACAGTCTGCTATAATTCAGTGCATAAACCATACCTGTCCACAAACTGTCCATCTGGTCTTGCCAGGCCCGTTGCCTCAAGTGCTTCCGTGTTCCTTGTGTTTGGAGTACCCTCTCCTACTTCACTGTGATCTCTGAGACCCACTGTGCTTCAGGCACTTGCTAAGGAGGAAGCCTACGAGTGAACTAAAGAAATACAAGTACCCAAAGCACTTTGGGTCTTTCTAGAAACAGAGATCTGACCATCTCTGAGCAAGTGGAGGCCATGTCTGTTTCAGTCTGCAAAGAGCCAGTACCTTACCTCTGGCAGAGGGGTGGTGGTTGGATCCTGTTTTCCAAGATTCCCACAGAGGGCAAGTAAACATTTGGTGCATGACCTTAATGGCTAATAATTTAAAATGTAGAAAGACCTTTGATATTACTCAGTTGACTACTTTGAACTGACTTGTGAAGAAACAGTCCCAGGAAGTGCTGGCAAGGAGCCCAGGCCAGGCCTTGATAGAATTACCTGGGGAGGGCTGTGTTGCCACACTGCCCCTGGCTGCCTCCTGCATCAGAGACTGCTTACTGCTTATTCAGTGATGTGTGCGGCTGCTTTGGAAACAGGGATCAGCACAGTGGCCTTTGCACAGGAAGTTCTCCATGAATATTTGGTGGTTTATTAATTGACATGAAGCATTAAAAAAAAAATCCTGTGACCTGTGTAGGGTTTTCCTTTTCTTACCAGCAGTTGGTGCTTCTTCTCTGGCTGCTGTCCTGAAAGGCATGGGTATAGGGTAGTGAGAGCCACTTCCAGGGATTTGATTTTCTTTCATCTAGCAGCAAGGGGCTCTGCCAAGTTGGTTTGCTGTGTTTTTTGTTTCCCCGTGTGCCTGATTTCCTGAACACTGTGGAGCACACAGGCCATACAGTTCTCCCTGTCTCTGTCCACAATATCTGACACATTCTAGAGTTCAGAAATCTGAGTTCTTTTGAAGCTGGTAATGAGGGGAGTATTGCTAACTTCCTCAAGGTATATCTGAGCTTCACACATGTGCTGCCCGAGAGTGTGGTTGTGATGATGGGAACTATAGAAGTGAGATGACTCTGGGAGACCCAGCAACCCCTCAGAAGCTCTGAAGGGCCTGCTGGCAACATGAGGCCAGGGAGTTTCAGAGCAAGGTCAGGAGACACATGGGGCCCGCTCCAGCTGCCAACATCTCTCCGCTGTGAAAAGGAGATGGCTAGAATTAGAGGATCCCTGCGTTCATCCCATTTTGCCCTGTGGCACACCCTTCGGGGCCCTCCTTTGGGTTAAAGCACTACTCAAACAAGGCCCTTGCTAAATGCAAGCATTAACAACTGAGAGGGTAACATCTGAGAGGGAAGGCGCTCCCTCTTAACACAGCCTCAGATCATTTTGAGATTTTCTGGGAAAAATGAAACAGAACAGCTAAGTCTTAACCATGAGCAGAAAAGGTGGAGTGTTACCAAAGACACTATCTGGGGGAGCTCTAGGCATTTGTAGGGCAGAAGTCCTGGGTAGGAGGGGTGTCCAGGATGACCTTATTGACAGTAGGTCCCCCAATTGTTCAACAACAGGAATATACTGTTGACAGAAAGGGGCTGGCCCAGAGTACAGAAGCCATAGTGAGGCCCTGAAATGGCCTCTATGGCATCTGCCCTCTTCCTTCCGAGCTTCAGAGAAAGCCCAGTGTGTGAATATGGCAAGCTCTGCCCAACAAGCAGCTCATATGAGCACCTCAAGGTCTGAGGACCACCTGCTTGAAGCTGAGCTCTGGGAGACCTGTAATGGGTAATTTCACCCCCTGGACATCACATGAAAGCCAGTGGGGAAAGACGGTGGCTCACCTGGGTCAAAACCCTCCTAAGGATGAATAGTTTGCCACGTGGTAATTAGAAAGGGGTCACTGATCATCAGGCAGCATGCTTGCAGCTCCTACTCCTTTATTCATGGGCAGAGTCCTAATGGGGACAGCAGTACCTTCACTGTCCTCCACCACCCGGTCCTACTGGCCTTTAAGGATTGTTCCCAGGCCTCTATGAAGTGGGGAAGCGCATTCGACATCCCTGTCCTCCCAGAGCTGCACAACCTGGAGACAGCAGCAGTGCACAGGCACAAGGTCTCTAATGACCTGCTTTCCCAAGTTAATAAACTGGAGAATGTGCTGATTGCCAAAGTCAGGAGAACAAATCATTCCGTCATCATCCTGTGTATGTATTTTAGCTATTTCTTTACCCAAGACTATGAGAGCTAGGGTTAAGCTTAGTTAATACCTTTGTGCCCTTAAGGTGTGATACAAAAAAGTACACTGAAAAGCAGGTGAAATGTGTACTCCTTTCTCTCCTGAGGCTGATGTCCCCAGAGGCTTCACTTGCTGCTTTGTGGCAGTACAGTGTCCTCCCTTGCAATGAGAAACTATTCACCCCCTGTAGCTTTCCGCACACTCATCAGGTTCTGTCTTTCCAGCCGTGTTTACAGCTTTTCCCCTTCAGGAGGCAACATCCTGGGTGTGAGGTGTGGAAGTACTGCTGTGTCCATCTTTCCCTAATGATCAGAGAAGGTGCAGCCTTTTGTTCCCTCCTTGACGGTGTGTTCCCGGGGATCTGTGATAGCTTGCCGGACAGAAACTGAAATCTGGGAATCTTGGAAGAGGTGCCATCTGCAGGCACCTGAAGTGTGGGAGCTGGAGAGAAAGATGGGTGATGGGGAGCTTCTCCTTGCCTTTTTCTAGTTTCTAGACCTTTGCTAGAATCGCCTCATATTGCTGGGCTCTCTGCCTGCCTGACTGTCCTCTACACTGGACATCCTGTTTTTCTATCCTTTATTTCTAGCCAGACTGAGGATTGGGGATATTTGAATGAAGATGGAGAACTCGGCTTGGCCTACCAAGGCCTAAAGGAAGTGGCCAGGTCAAATTCACTCCGTTTCCCTGTGTCTGCTTCTCCTGTGTGCTGCTCGCGTCTATGCTCCTCGTGTTTTGGCTGGATGGGTACAAGGGCACGGGACACAGTTACCATGGGCTGCTGGCTGGTAGTCCCTGGAGTTGCCTGTCAGTTTGTGCTCAGGCTATGAGAGTGGCTTAGGGGAGGCTGCCTGTCTGGGTCAAGGTGATAGCACTGGGTGACCCAGGTGAATCTTAGAAACCACATGATCCAACTTCCTGATTCTCTAGATGAAGAAATAGAGAAGAGGGGGAGCTTGCGTGATGGCAGGCACATAGCTCTTAAGATCAGTACTGAGAAGGTTTACCTCGGGGGACTCCCAGGCCTGTACAGCTTCCATGTTCTGCAGGTCAGCCAAAACTATGGTCCTAATGTGGCTCTCAGCTGTGCGCCAAATGCAGGATTCCTTGGAACCTGCCATCAGCACACAGGCTGGCCCTTGTGTCAAGGGTTCCTGGAGCTGGCAAAGCCAAGTACGAAGCACACTGCAGTGACTGACCCTCACACACCCTCATGGGCAAGGGTACTGAACTTGGAGGGTTTTAGGGACTTGGTGATTAAGCAGAATATCTAGCATTTGATTCCAGGCTCTGAACTGTTGCTTGTCAGCCTTCTGCAATGGTTGAAGGAACACAACGTGATGGTCTCCATGTTTGTTGCTAGTATGTGACTTTTAGGGGCTGCACCATAGCTTTTTTGAGCTTCCCAGCAAGAGATGGGGTGATGCTATTTAGGTTTGTTTCCCAGAAAAAGAAAGACAGGCTCAGAAAGGTGGCATGAGTGCC